>ML109443.1:57012-80800 GCA_003697995.1 Taxidea taxus jeffersonii | reverse complement strand
CCCCCCCCCCCCCGCCACCTCATTCCTTTAGCTCTTGGTCAGTTCTGTCTTTAGCGGTAACAAACACCTGGTTAACCTTTCATTAGAAAGTCATTTTTACTGAGCCCCTCACTGGAAGTAGAGCTCAGGGCTCATTGATTATAGATTTGAAAAGTCTTTTTCATAGCTGCTTTGCATGGCAGGTAGGAGACCCACTGGCTCACTGCAGGCTTCTTGGAGTGGGTGCTCTGATAATAATACTTCACCTTTAATACTGCTTGACAGGATTTAACCACACATGCAACAAATCAATGGTGCATTCGAGAGCACAGATGCACTTGATCTATACTGTTTGTCTCCTTTTGACTGATGCAGGCAAAAGAAGCCATCAGATCGCTTCTTGGTTAATATAGCTTTGTTCTAAAAAGAAGGCGGGCATGTATTTGGGGGGCACCAATGGCCCAGGCTTGAGGGTGTCTACCAGTCTGGACAGCAAAATCCAGCTGAGCTGTGCTTGAAGAGGAGCTTGGTTCTTGGGAACAAACTGCTTTATGTTAATGTTCTCTAGTAGTTTATTAGTGTTATTGAAAAATACAGCCCACTAAAACTCCTAAATGATCATTTTCATGAAAGTGGTGTCATTTGTGAGTGGTACTTCTCTATATAATTTTTTTAAAGCTGTGAAAATATATTAGACATAAGGCTGATGGTTTCATTTTGTTTTTTGGTTTGTTTTTGTTGTTGTTGTTCTCTTTTTTCTTTCACCCCTCCCAAACCTCCATGAAGAGTTCTGACTGTCTGATTTGTTTCACTGTCTTTTTTCTACTTGCTGTAGAACAGATGTTGGAAAATAATGCTCGTCCTGTCAGTTTCTAGAATCCGCAGCAAACCGAAGTATGTACTCAAGGTAGATGTCAGCATCCTACCAGCCTCCTGAAAGACAGAATTAATCCTGTACTGGTAAAATTCACTTAAAAAAAAAAAAAAAAAGTCTGGACCTTTCTCTTCAGCTATAGGAAGCTCATCCCCAAATGAACCAAGCAGAACACCAGCAAAGAGGTGATTTTGGACCAAAGGCACAAGTAAAGGATGATTATTGCCTGTTACTTAGTGGATGATTCTTTGTTCTGAGACTAGGTTATACTGTTTTGCTGGAAGCTCACAACAGATCAATAGTAATTTTGTTATGGGCCAGATGTCAAAACAGAACTGTGTTCTGCAATCCTTCTGACTCGCTGTGACAACTAATATGCTAAAATACATTTGCTCGGCAGCCAGGCGTCCCTGAGTCTTCTGCAGCCCCATTTCCTTTCACGTGGAGCCTCAGAGCTGTGTGTTTCGTGGAGAGCCTCCTGGTTTTGTTTTCCTTTCTGTTACACATTTCTTCTGATGGAGAGTAGAAAAATTTCCTCAAGCGCTTGCCTTTCCTCTGCCCCAATGATGAGTTGAGTGTGATATCTACATATAACTTGTGGTTACAGTTATTGTCTTTATGGTAAGAGATGAAATTCGTGGTAGGAAAATATTTTTGCAGGAAAGCAAGCCGGCAAGATGGGTTTTGTTTATTTTTTAGTCTCCTCTGTGTTTCCAACTTCAAAATTTTCATTTTGGTCTAGTGAAGATTTGGGAGTTAAACATTTTCTGATGAAAGGGGATTTGGGGGATATGGGCTTGCCTTTTGTAATATCGGTGCATTCCCATGTCTTCTGCTTCTCTCTTCTGCCAAACAGCTGGTTATCCATGAGCTTTTGGATTGGATTAGGAAAGCATTCCACAGTCAAGATTTGTTTTTGTAGAAATATTCAGAATAATTCAGAAGACAAAAACTGGCAGATTTTGGCAGATGCGGTTGACAATGTAATTTAGAATGGTGTTAGCTTCTTAAGTCCAGAGAGAATCTGGCCCTGTCCTCATGCTTGCCTCTCTGGACCTAGCTTTCTTCCCCTAGGTCCCCTGAAACAGGAAAAGAACAAAGGAAAAGACTTTCCTTCTCAAGTCATGAAAAGATTGAACCAGCTCAGAATTATGTGTTCAGTAATGTGCTAGAGATTTCCGTTCCATCTCCAGGGCAGGGCTTGGGTTTCTTACCATTTATGCTATCTTGTGGAGTAGAAATAGCCACCCGGGAAGACACATTCCATCCAAGCTGTACATTCTCTTAGAACTCGCTTTGGTGGATTTTGTTTTGTATCAGTGCATACAATTCTTGGTGCTGCTCAGTAGATTTTTCCAACAGACATTTTTTCTCCCTTGTAAGAGGAAGGACTTGGATTCCATTGCTCTTTCATATCTTCAATGCCAGAGCATTGAAGCTGATAGTAAAGTGAAGAGAACAAAGGTCAAATCAGACTCAGGTACTTTCTGTAATAGCTGTTTAATTTATTGGCCACTGAAGGAGCTCTTCCCTACTCCACCCACCACCCCCAACAAAAATGTATTACGTTGCTTCTGTATTCTATGCTCTGCCTTATGAGCAGAAGGGGATTTTGTGATTAGGGAATTAGTCCCTCCATTCCAGAACCTTAACAAGCAAGTCCTCCTACAGAGGCACTGGCTTTCCTCCCACTGGGGTGCAGAGGTGGATGGATCCCTGTTCATTTCTCCACCTCTCCTTGGCTGGCTTTTCTGATAACTAAGGGTGTAAACTGCCAAATCCTGGAACTGAGAAGCTAAATGGTCCACTGAGAATTAAGTTCAAGACTTGGATGCTTTGGACAGAACTAACCAGTTACATCCATTGTCATTGTTACTACCTCAGTCCCAAAGAGTCCCAAGTGCTTAACAAAGGAACTCAAGTCATAGAGCCAGAGAATTAAGATGAGAAAGCCAGGGTGCTGGGGGAGTCTCCACCCCAAGACAAAACTGAAAAAGTAGGTGGGGGTCGAGGATGAAAAGTACAATTATTACCTGAGAGCAAAGCTCAAGAAGGTGAATTATGCTTCCAGGAACACTTTTGGAAAAAGCTACTGCAAAATCTACCCAAATTAAGAGCCATAAAGGATTTCAGAATTGAAGGGGGGAAATGTAGGAGTGTGTTGCCATCTCTGCATCCTATGTTGCATGGACACAAAGTGAGCATTTCTATAGGACTGTTTATGTACCTATAACCTTTTTTCTAACTTGGTGGGGTGGATCGCAGAGTAAGATGAACAGCAGAGGATTACGTTTGTCAAGTTCAGAGCCCCCATGACCAAGGTACAGCTTACTCTAAGCTCTGACTGGGAGCATCTTTGTGGCGATCTGCCAGTTGTACCTTGTGTGGGTTGCAGAGGGCTTTTTAGGGTTCATAAATGTACATCATCATATGCTGAGCCTTTGGCAGACTAGGAAACCTTTTCCAGGCTTCTTCTGTATCAGGTCGGGTGGTATGGCCCACAGGCCTAAGGTATGTATAATTTCTGCCATGACAACTCTGCTCTGCTGTTGTAATGTCCAGATAGCTATGGGAAATACACAAGATGGAGAGTGTGGCTGTGTTCCAGGAAACCTTGATTGTGGAAACTGAAAATCTGAATTTCATACATTTTTCATATGTCATGAAATAGTACTCTTTTGACTGTCAACCATTTAGAAATGGAAAACAATTCTTAGCTTTGGCTCGATTTGGCCTCCGGGCCCTAGTGTGCCAGGCACGGCTCCAGACCCTTGACTGTATATATGTCTGCCCCCCGCCCCATGTTATTAGTTAACTGGAAGCTTGACCATATTAGGATGGAATTTGATAGCAACTATGAAAACGTGAAACGTTCATAATAATCCTCAGAACTCCTAACCTAATCAGAGCTCAACTTTTTGGATAAATCTCTTTGTAAAGAGTATAGTTCAGTCTGTGCTGGGGCTGGAGTAGGGATTTGGTGGTTTGACATGGGAAGATGGGGGGAAAGCAGCATTTACCGGGAAGGGGCACTGGGGATGGAGTCCGTGCTGTGCACCAACACTGTTCAGTGCTATGGACAGATCTCACTTCCTCTGCCTCGGATTTCTGTGAGGGGAGAACTACTCTCTCCCTTTCACAGAGCCTTGCTGGGCGTAGTAGGGAAATGCAAATCATTTGACTGATTTAGAGTGCTCCACTGGGTCCCTTGTGGGTGGGAGGTCCTCTACACAGTGAATGATTTATCTGTAGCAAAGGGGACGGGTGGGGTGAGGAGGGAAGTCATAATAAGGCATTAGAGACTAAAGAATTGGATACTTTTGTCAGAGGTTCATTGAACCTTGCAATCAACCGATATCTTGTCAAGCCAGAATATGGTTTTTGGAAACCAGAGAGGAGTCATAAAAAATAAAAGTTCGGAGAAACTCATGTATTTAAAAATGTGGCAAATCATAGGGCTAGAGAACCCAGTGTGAAGGTCCTTACTACTGAGTTCATGAACTCCCATTTGATAGCTGGAGTGTTGTGTTTTAGAAAGCCGGAAGAAATTTTTTGACTCGCTGCCAGTCATTTACTTAAACTTAAAAGATCCTAGCATTAAGATTACTTATTTGAAGTGCTGGCAGCCTAATAAATTCAGGGGGCTATTTTAAACATTGTCAATCTAAAATGTAATCCTATTAAAATAATTGAGTATTTTCTGAGTGGAGAATTCCCTTGTCCTCCTGTCCACGGCTCGCAAGAGAACAACATAAAAGGCATCTTAGAATGTCCTCTGAACATCATTGAAGCAACCGACATGTTTGCATAGTGTAAGTCTCGTCGGCTAAGAATTTCCTTGGCTAGCCTCCTTTCAAAGGCAAAACCCCAACATAATGACAGGTCTTTTCTAATAATGGGAATTGGGGATTATATTTGGAACGATACCTTAGAGGTCCTGGGAAACCTTCTTGGTTTGTTAATTTGTGCTCATTTCTCTGCGTGATTGAAGATGCTGTAACTTGAAACGTTTGCATTTCCTTCCTTCTGTTCATTTCTTGGGCTTCTTTTCATCCAGAAGCTTGGGTTACCTTGAATTAAATTGGTTTATGGCATGCCGTTTTCGGTAAAACTCTGCGAAAGAAATGGTCACATAACTCAGAAAGGTTTGCCCTTGGAGTGATTTAGTCGTGCTGGATGATAGCTAAGGAGGCTTATTGACTTTGAGCTCCCTTTGGAACCAGATTCAGAAAGCTGTGCACTTCGGTGGCACCTGTGAGACACTCACTTGAATAGAGCTACTGAGAAAAGCATTTCAGTTATTGGCATTTTTCCTAATGCATTTTGTATGTGTCTATACCACAGGGAGAAATGTGTGGTTATTGTTGAAATATTATCTCCATGGCTTTGCTAAAGAAGAAAAGTCTCTGTACAGCAGTCAACAGATAAGTCTCGTGGTGTTGTCACAGTTTGAGGTCTATGTTTCTGTCTCCCCCAAGCACCCGGGCAGATGGATGGCTGCGTTGTTTGGAGACCCCCGTTGGACTTAGAAAACCCTTTAAAGGGACCTTGAACTTGACATGTTGGACAATGGTAACCATGATGTGGAATGTTACTTATTTATTCTTTTCTGTTCACCTGGTTTTGACCACGTAGCTGGGCCTTGACCAGTTGAGGAACTGCGCTGGGACTCCAAGATTGGAAATCAGGCTCTCAGAAGGGTAGAGCCTTACGTTTCTTTCTCCTCCTGAACAGACAGACTCCTGTTGAAATCAGAATCATGTGGGCAGGTTTTCATTGGTGATGGGGGAGCCAGGCACGTGGCACACGTCTAAAGGGAGCCATTCCAAGTAGGTAGGCCTTAGCTTATCAAGGCCTTACTCATTGCAACAAAATCCCTTCTTCTGTAACAACATTGCAGGAAGTTTGGGGAATTGATTCTCCTGAGCAGTACCAAGACTGGAATTCTTGATCAGTCCAAGAGGTGGGCAGAGCTACTGTTTTTATATTTTAAAAACCTCTGTTTGCTATTCTCAGACACTCATTAAACAATTATTGATCAACAGTCTACCACAGGCCAGGCTCTAGGCTAGTTGCTGAGGATGCCAAGAGGGAAAAAGGCAGCATCTGTGACCTCATAGTCCACTAAGGAAGGCAGATCCAAGATGGATTATTATAATGCATGTCTCCATTAATTCAAGGTTCTTTAAAAATTTAATTAGTATGTGCCAGGTGCTGGTGTGGGAAGGGAAGGGGACAACGGTGAGCAAATGCGGACTTGACCTGTGCTCTCATGCTCCTTGTAGGCAAGAAGCAATTATTAAATATATTTCATATAATTATTTATTAACCAAGGAACCATACAAATGTACAAGTATAATGTGCTAAAAGTGTCATGGAGGAGAAGCATATGGTGCAGTGAAATCCTGCACTAAGAGAATCCGTTCTCCTCTGGATGGCCAGGGAGGGCCTCACTAAGGAAATGATGATTGAACTTTGATCTGAAGGGTCGGTGTAATGTTAACCAGACTACAGAGGGTAAGAAGCTCTTTCCAGAGGGAAGCAGGTGCACTGAAGGAAGTGAAAGAAGGCCATTATGGCTGGAGTCTGACCTGGGGCAGAGTGGAGAGGTGGGTAGCCACTGGACTATTTAGGGCTCTACAGGCCATGTGAAGGATTGGGGCTTTCCGCAAAGTGGTGTGGGAAGACTTTGAGGGGTTTTAAACAGGTTGTGAGGGATAACATCCTAATTTTCCAGAAAAGATCACTGTGGCTACAATGCAGAAGGGTATGAGTGGTTGCATATAGGTACAGATACTGTAGGAGGCTGCTGCCTGGACAAGACGCTGTGGTGGCTTGTGTTAAGGGAGCACGAAGGGACAAGGAGGGAAGTGGATGGGTTGAGGAGTATTCAGGAGGTCATGTCTGTGGGCTTGATGTTGGATTGGATCCAGGCTGTGAGAGCAAAAGATGGGCCAAAGATAATAAAATCAGAGGCCGTGTAGTGATTAAATAATATGGGGGTGCCTTGGTGGCTCAGTTGGTTGGGCATCCGATTCTTGGTTTTGGCTCATGGGTCATGGGATGGAGCCCCCTGTTGGGCCCCGCACTTAGCCGGGAGTCTGCTTGGGGGTTCTCTCACTCTACCCCTCCCCCCACTCTTGCATGCTTGTGCGCTCTCTAAAATAAAGAAATCTTAAAAAAACATGAAATCCTTATTTTACTTAAGGATTAAACTTGTGTGTTCCAAATAGTAGTCGTCAATCCATTTTCCCAGTTTTCGGATAATTTTCTGTATCTTTGAGAAAGGAAATTGCAGTTCTTACCCCTCCTTTTCCTTTCCATATAATGAAGGTGGCGGAAACACTCAGTTATGACTCCTAAAGGAAGCGCAAAGAGGCAGACCCAAGCTGGAAGATAATATTAGAGCGAGCTGTTTCCAGCCACATCAGCAAATTGTAAAGATACCGCCAGAAACAAACATTTGTTCCCTCCCGCCTTCCCTACCAGTTTTAATTCAGAAAATTTAAATGATTTTTCTTGTATCAAAAATGAGTTAAAATACTAGGGAGCCTTTTATTCTTTGTAAACTGAAGTCGGAGTAATTTATTTTATCTAGAAAAGAGTATTAAATTAGCTGTCAACGGTGCTACCCAGGTGGATGGTAACTTTTGAATGAAATGACCAAATCCCTGGTCCTGAGGCATTCGTTTTAATCTCCGCTTTCCATTGAAATAGGCAAAACATGAAATAAGATAATAGTACTAAATTTGAGATACTAAAGTTGAGATAATAGTACTAAAATTCCAAGTAATTGCTTTTGTTAGCTCAACTCATGTTTACTCATATTAATTACTGAAATTTGATAACCCCTTTGTTTTCTACTAGGCATGACTCTGAAAGCAAGGGACAGCACTATAAATCAGGGAGGCGGTTCTCAGGGGAAGGCCAGACTCCCTTGCTTTGATGTTGACAGCTTAAGGCTAATTCCCTTGGCCAGATAGGTTTATAATTCAAGAAGATATGATTTAATGTTGATGGAATTTATTTTTGAGACGCGTTATAGGAAGAAAGCCTTTCAAAGTAAATGAAGTTTTGAGGTGAATCTTGTGTAAACCGAGACTGTCAGGGTCTCTAAACACCCAATTTAGGGGATCTCTATAGGATTGGTGCGCACGTGCTGTGTGTCCCACCCATCAGTGGGAGGGGAAGGAGGACGTGAAGAGAGAAGATGTGGGAGCTTGGAGGCCTATGAATGTGCAGCTTATTTCTTCTCTTTCTAAATTTGTTTTATGTTACCTTCTTTGTAATGACATTTCACTAACAATGTTCCTTATAAGTTATAAAGGTGACCCTGAGAGGTATGAGTGGGTTTTGTTTTGTTTTGTTTTGACTTCATTTCAAACTAAAGGCTTATAAGAGTTTGGAGAAATTATGAGTCCTTTTTTTTTTTTTGTCCCCAACCTGCTGATTCATAAATTTCTCCAACCTCTCCCTCACCTCATTCATACATTCATCCCCTCAGGAAATACAGAGTGCCAGGCACTGGTGGGCATTGGGGATTGAGTAGGTAATAAGCCATACCAAATCCTTGCCTTCACGGACATCCTTGTTTTGGACACTGTTAGTCCCATCAAAAATCACTTTTTATTTTTTTTAAAGATTTTATTGAAAGAGAATATGAGTGTGATGGAGGTGGGGTGGCAGAGGGAGAGGGAGAAGCACACTCCCCGCTGAGCAGGGAGCCCGACGTGGGGCTCGATCCCAGGACCCTGGGATCATGACCTGAGCCGAAGGCAGACACTCAACTGACTGAGCCACCCAGATGCCCCCTTCTCCAATCTTTTTTTTTTTTTTGTAATCTCATGGCACTGTTAGTCAGTAAAGCTGAGCAAACTTAGTGACTTCCGTTTGATGAAAATTGTTCCAAAACACAATACATGAGTCTCTGCCTTTTAAAAACCTAGTATATTGGGACCCCTGGGTGGCTCAGTGGGTTAAAGCCTCTGCCTTTGGCTCGGGTCATGATCCCAGGGTCCTGGGATTGAGCCCTGCATTGGGCTCTCTGCTCAGCGGGGAGCCTGATTCCCCCTCCTCTCTCTGTCTGCTGCTCTGCCTACTTGTGGTCTCTCTCTCTGTCAAATAAATAAGTAAAATCTTTAAAAAAATAAAAAATAAACCTAGTATATTGAATTTCTGTTTTATGTAAATAAATGACCTGGGATCTTTTAGAATACTAATATATTTTGCTTAGAGACCATTAATATGGGTTGGTGGTTTGGTCTATTCTATACTCGGAAGAGAATGCTATGCTCTCTGAGTTCTCAATATTTTAAAAATAGTTTTTCCTGTCTCCTTGTGCTCTCACCATTTTTTTCCTTTTTTATAAAAATCTGTTTTGATTCTGTTATAGGCTGGAAAACAAGAAAACTAAGATTAGAAATGTATGAAAAGTATGCTAGTAGAGTAAATGGTGATGGCCCATTGTCCTCCATTTAATAGTTACATGTCATCGTTAAGTGGGACTTAAGTGGGCCTGTGACATTTCAGTGACTTAGACGTTCCCCTGTGGATTCTTGGACACTTGGGAAAGTCAGGTTTGCTAGACACCGGCCTCACCGATGAGCTATCACTCCAACTATCTTGTCCAAGACCTGTTTGTGGGATAGTGTTTTATAATCTTACCCTTTCTGGGTTTCCAATCGAGCTCTCACACAGAATGTGAGCTGTTTGTTTTTCTTCTCCATAGCTAAGCTCTGGTGAGTGGAGTCTTTAAAATGACGTCTCTACCTTCTGTCACTTGTATATTAAGAATTATAACGAAGAAAGAAATAGTGAAAATAAGAATTTAGGAGCTTACAGACAATTGCAAAGCTTCTAGACTGGATGCTAGATTACATGAACACACAACATATTGATTTGGGGAATAAGAGCTATATATAGTTCAGATTCAAGCTATGACAGATGGGGGTTCAGTAGCAACAAATCTGATGACTTCTAGGCACAATTCCAAACTATTAAAAAAAAAATTCACCAGATGCAAGGACTCTTGCCATTTTTAATGGATTCACTGTTACATAAATGAGTCCCATTTATATATTTTTCTCCCATGGCCAATTATCCTGAAGGCGTTATAAGAATTATTTCTTCCATTTAATGGAGGTATTGCCATGTGGCAGTAGGGTAGTTCAGTTATATTGGTAAAGTTGGCTCTTTTTGAAAGGAACCCATAAATATCTAGATATTTATCTGAAACCACAGATTTTAAATATCCAGGCATCTTAAATTTATGTAAAGTCACCATTCACTGAGAACTGTTTTTTCCTCTAAGTATTTGTACCCTTGTCTTGGAATGCATTTCAAAATTAACTGCTTCCAAGGAAGCAGATCAAGTACATCGACTCGTCTGTTGATAGAACTTAGACAACTCAGACCTATTTCCTTTAGGTCTTGACATTCTCCCCTTTCATTACCTTCTAGTTTGTTGTAAATATACTGTTTCATTTAATGTTGAATTAGTCACATAATACACAAATGCATGTCCCTCTAAAAAAATGTTTTAGATGAGGCTGAAATCATCACCAATGGCTCCCATCCACCTTAGCTAACTTCTGTTTTCTGGTGTACTCGTTAATCTACCTACCTATCTAGTTGTCGGTGCAAACACAAAATCGATAGAAATGCAGTGGGTTAGCAGATGTTGTACCTTACTGTATGCATCACTTTGCAGCTTGCTTTCTTGGACAAGCAGTGTTCTAGAAACCCTGCCATGTTGTGTTATATACAGCTTTGCCATGTGTCATTTACCCGCTAGCTTGTACTCCATAGCCCACATAGACCTCAGTGTGGCTATTCCTCTCTTGAGAGACATTGGGACTATTTACTGATATTTTTTTTTTTCTGTAAATCATGCTTCGGTGGAGATTTTTCTATGTCTCCATATACACATTTGCTAGAGTTCCTTTAGGGTATATACTGAGAAATGGCATTGACGGGCCATCGAGTAGGCAAGCTTCACATTCTAATTGCTGTCTCTTACATCTGGCCACCAGTCATTTTAAACTTCCAGTCGCTAAGTGCCTTTTTTTTGTTTTGTTTTTAAGTGAATAGAGTGGACAAGTGATGTTCTCATGAGGAACAGAAATGAAGATGGTATCTTTATCCCCTCCTAGATTCCCATATGCCCTCACTGTCTACAGCTTTCATTGAGTTCTAGAACAGATTAAATGAAGTTTGTTGAGATACAGGTCTTGGGAGACACAGCATTATTTTCCTGGTCTTGGCTTATGCATCAGATTTCTCTTCCTGTTTCATCATCTGTCTCTGTGAACAGAAGTGATCTAGTCCTGCCATTCCAACTAATATTATCCAGATTTTTAAAAAGAACTAAAATAGGCCAAGCCATGCAAACTGTGGAGAGACCCAGGGGGAGCAAAAGGAAAACAGGGAAGGTGAGAGAAATCGTATAGTGGGAGAAACTAAGCCTGGTGCAGTAGAACCCACTAAGACCTTGTCCTCATTGACGTAAAGGGGTGATTCTCCTGCCAGATGAGTCCTTGCTGAGTATGCTGAGGGAGAACCTGCAGGCAAAACTCTTCTGGACTCCTGTTTCTCAGATCATGGAGTAAAAATAAGAAGGGAAAGGATTGCTTAGTGAGCCAAGAGTGAAGCTGCCTGGAGTCCCGCCTCCCACCACCGCTGAAGACAGTGGGCAGCCATACTTCAGCGGATGTTGAAACTGTAGGAAGAAAGGGTCTGGTTCCAGAAGCAGCCAGAGGTCAGAATGGGGGCCTGTGCCTTGGTGCTACTCCTCATTGTGATGACCGGCACACCTCAGAGATAGCAGAGGTCCTAGACCACCGCAATAAAGCGAGTCACGTGAATTGTTTTGGTTTCCCAGTGCACGTAAGTTATGTCTGCCCCATACTTCATGTTGGCTTGTAAGTGTGCAACAGCAGGGGCTGAGAAATGTGCATACTTAATTCTCCAGAGCTGAGAAATGGTAGCCATCAGCTGAGCTTTCAGCAAGTCCTAATCACTGATCTCAGATCACCATAACCAATACCAGTAACGATGAAAAATTTGAAATATTGCGAGAATCACCAAAATGTGATGGACAGGAAGTGAGCAAATTCTGTTGGAAAAAAGGTGCTGATAGACTTGCTCAATGCAGGGTTCGATTTGTTAAAACTCTCTCACACACATGCACACACACAATCTGTGAACACAATAAAGTGAAGAAAAGCAGAATGCCTGTAGCTTCCCTTAATTTTATATCCAATGTGAGCAGGACCATTCAGGCTCCTTGACGAGTCGAAGTGATAGAACATTTTTCTAGCATCCCCTAATCACGTAGGATAAAATATTTCCAAAGCTCCAAGGAAAATTCATGGTTGGAAGATGGCAAGTGCTGCTCACTAAGATTTATTTTCTTTTTAAAATGTCAGTGTCTGTTGCCTTTCCTGCAGGTGGCCCTCCTGCCTCCTTGTTGCCTGAGTCCTTCAGTATCTCGGGTCGGGCTGCATCTGTTCCCGCAGAGCTTCGCCTTTCTCCAGCAGAAAGCTGGTTTGTTTGGCTGACAGATGGGGTTCCCGCTTTGGCCTAGATGCGCCTAGTTAAAGGTTTCTGTTTGAAGCCCGCAGGTGAAGCCCAGGTCCATGCAGACCCCTGCTTACAAAGTTCCCTTCATGGTCGCGTAAAGCAGTAAGGAAGTTTTTAATTGACATTGTCTACTGTTAAGAGGGCATCGCATGGACATCTTTCGAGAGGGCTTACTTTCTCTGTGAAGTGTCAGGCTATCCTATTCATTGGGCAGGGCGGTGGGATTGCTTTGGGGAAGAGAGGAACAGATTACTGTAGTCTGCCTTTTAGAATCTCTGCACGTCAAAATCCCCTTAGAAGCAGCCATCCCCCAAACCTATGTTGCGATCTAAACCACAGCTTAAACTGTGTGAGTGATAGGTGTGGCTAAAATAACAGTATTTAATGCCCAGAGCACATCAAATTTGGGTGAAGAGGATGCATTCCGTATAATGCCAAGAGATGTCTCGTTATGGTGTGGTTACCTAGCAACAAGTGGAAACTGTATGAAAATGAGGCGCTTATCTGTTGTTGAAGTGGGTGCAATGAAACTTATTACGCTAGCCTGTTTTGCTTGGCATGTTATTAAAATCACAGCTAATGTGGAAAGAACTGGAGCCTGTTCCCATTTGATACAGAAACACTTAAATGCAGCTCCTGTAAAATGCCAATACTTTGGTCAGAAAAATAGAACCTTGCGCTGTCCTTAAGGCCCCCACAGTGAGATGTTAGAAGTTGATTTCTATTACCAAAGGTTCATTAGTAATAAAAGAGCAAACAATCTGTAGGGTGAATTAAGCAGCTGGTTATTTAGATTTCTGGAAAAAAAAAAAAATCCAGAGAGCCATTTATAGCTTCGTCTAGAATAGCTTGGTACAGCTCCGCTTCTCGTAGCCAAATTGTATTTAACTGTCTGCGAAGCTTATCGATGAGTCCTAACCACAGTCTTACATTTCATTTACAGCACAGGGATGCACTGTCACGATTCTTAAAGGTTCTATTTTTATTTAATCACTTTAAAACAAGCTGCAGATCTTTTGTACTACATACTGTTAAATAATTTGGGAATAGAAAAGCCTCTTTAGTGTCTTGTTGTTGTTTGTTTGTGTTTTAGAGAAGTGGGTTTTGGGGCACCTGGGCGGTGCAGTTGGTTTAGGCTTCTGCCTTCAGCTCAGATCATGATCCCGGGGTCCTGGGATGGAGCCCCTTAGCAGGGAGTCTGCTTCTCTCTCTTCCTCTGCCCTTCCATGCCACTCGTGCTCTATCACTTGTGCACTCTCTCTAAAATAAATAAAATCTTAAAAAAAAAAGAAAAAGGTGGGTTTTACGACTGGCCTCCCCTCCCACCCCTTTGGGTATACTTCAGGTAGCTTCATAGTGAAGTTTTATTTCACATACATTAAAAAAAAAAAAATCAAACTGAGAATGCCTGCTGAAATATCCCCTTCTGGGTGGCCTGTGATCCTAACGTGAAGCGGCACCAGTTATCCCAGAGATGAAGACAAGTTCAAGTACTTGCGGCGCTCATCAAAGACCTGTGATGACATGCAGGAACCTGGCATCCAGGACCCAACTCCATTCGTTGCATTCTGACATTACTTCTGGGGCTTTGGAATGTGTTTATGTGGAGCAGATGGAGCTATTAGTTAGCTGTGCTATCTTGAAGAATTGCTTTCCCAGGTAATCAGCTCTGCTCATTTAGGGTGTCGTTTCCCCACCGCGCTATGTCAGCTCAAGAAGCAGGAATGATTAATCACTGAGACCGGACAGTGCGCTGGAGGAGCCGTCCTTCCGTGCTCCCTGGCCGAGGAGTTTGGAGTGTTCCAATATAAAGCAAACAAGATGGGACCGATGACCAGGATGCTTCCTGAAGCTTACCTGTCAGTATATAGAGTTGCTGTGGCAACCTGAAGGTTTTGCAATTCATATGAAGAGTGGAGCGAGACAAAAACCTTAAGTCATGGCTGTCATTACAGTGAAATGGGTGCCACCAACACCTGGCAACCTCTATTACTTCAACTTGTTTCTTTTCACGCTTGGAGGAATAAAATGCATAAAAGATTAATATGCATAGTAAACCTTTTGGTAAAATATGTATGTGTTCTGCATTTCAGATGAGTCAGAATTTCAAGAGTTCCCCTTCACTTAAATCAATATTAGTTAATAATGTTCAAAGTGAACTTGCCGTCATACTCTTGATGGAGTAAGAACTGTGATGCAAAGATAAAGAGTCTCTTTCTAATTAAAAAAAAAAAAAGCAGGGATTGCTGGGTGTTTTAAAAATCATTGTCCCTCTTGGAAGTACTCATAATGTATTAATCTGAATTGCGTGCCCTCCCTCCCCTTACCCCGCTTTGTTGCATAGCAACAGGAAAATAAAGTTCTGAGTTTTGTTAATGCTTTTCTATTCCTTCTTAAGTGATGGGTATTCTAAATGTATCCGGGTGCAAGTACAGTCCTGTAAAGATGAGCGTAAAAACACACAGTTGTGGATTTTCTTGCTTGGGTGTATATGGGGGTGGGTGGGTGCAGAAGTTTCTAAATCCTGTCCCGTCATTTACACATGTCTGTAATCTCCCCATTTAATGGAAATGTAGGATTCGCAGCATCAGACTAATGTTCCAGTTATTCTCCTTTGGGGCACCCCTGAATGCTGGGGGTAGATGGCCACATAAATCAAAACGTACTTAAGTTTGCCCAGTTGTCACCAGGCTTTGCTTTTGATTGTTGTTTTAGAAGTGCACAAATATGGGAAAAAATGTTTGTAGCCTTTCCTGGGTTTGTGTTTTAGTGTGCTTAGAAACCCTTTTTCATTTTTTTACTGTAGAAAAAAATGTGTTGCTAAGCATGTGTCTGAAAAACGGTTAAACTGAACTTTCCCTGGAATTTTCTGGGGTACACGATCTTCAGAAAATCTGTTCCTGAATGTCAGAAAAATGTATAGTTGCAATAAAACTGTGGCCGTCAGTTTCCTGACAGGTGCATTAAGTCTGGAATCAAATCTAAAGGCTGTGTTAAAAACACATTAAATATTTAATATTAAAGATCAGCCTATAGTTTTGCTCTCATCTCTTGGAAGGGCAAAGAGAACAGTGCTGTTTAAGGAGTTGCACTTGTAAAAAGGATCTATTCAGTTTAAACCACGTTCCAGAAATCTAGGTTATGGCTAAGAGGGATGTGTTCAGCTCCTACACCTGACTTGATTGCTTACCTGCCATGTTGTCCATGCTGCCGCACTGGGTATGTCTTCAATCCAGTATAGTACTGTAATTGGAGATCATCTTCTTAAAGATGGGACCTTTTATTTTTGTGGCTTTCTGGGGAGTTGTAATGCCTGCCTGCTTTTCCTTTTAATCAGATGTTTGAGAGCTGCAGCTTTGGGTCAAGCGAACATATTCACACCCGATTTTGAGAGTATTTTCAGTTACTCGAGTGTTACGTTTGAATGGAAAATCTCCAATGGTCCCCTTTTAGGAGATAGTCCGCCCGAGAGCAGCCTTCTCTGGTATTTGATGGATTTGAGAGATGAAACCAGCATCTACAATCTGTAACCGGTTAACATTGTTTGCTTTGCCTGGACATACTTGGGGACAAGGGGAAATGCTGTTTAAGTAGAGCTGTGTCATCTTACTTGTTGCCCAGATGTCCTTTAATTTATTTTCCAGAGAACTAATAACAGCAGCAAGATTTTGAAGTGAATTGCCAGATCTCAGTAAGGATTCCCAGGACCCGGCAGGAAGAATAATACCGTTAGGGCAGAAGCCCATGTGGGGATGGGTGACAAAGCTCCAAGTTTGAGTTCCCCTAATCATTGCGCAGAAGTATTTAAGATGGGGATCTATCGAGTCTTATCTGTTGAGACATGACCCCTTTTGTATCTGGCAGGCCTCGTGCAACACATTTTCTTTCTTTTAAGTGATCTCGGAAGCTGTCAAGTTCATTTGAGTGAACTGTGCTTGAGGGAAACGTGTACAGTCTTCTCTGGCAATGGCATGCTGCTGATGACATATTTTTAGAATTAGCTTTTTCTCTCCCCCACCCTTCTAGAAACTGAACTTTTATTTAAGCTCCCTGCTGTTAACATTGGAAAGAAAGTTTCCTGTGCCAATGTTTGCCCAAATGAAAGAAAATGTTTGCATTTTGTATGCAGTGTTCATAAACTTGATGAGTCTAACAGTTTGGCACCGCTGGTGAGCACGTCTGCTTCGAGTTGTGAAGGGCAGGCAGGCGCAGAGTGGTGAAGCTCTGCCGGCGATGGGAGAAGGTGCGGCTACAAAGCTCCTCTAAGAGGTTGGAGGGCTTGAATCCCCGCTCTGCTTTTCCTAGTGCGTGCAAGGTCAGCGCTGAGGACCCAGAGCTCCAGTTTTCTCAAGCAGCTGTGAGCAAAAGAATCCTTTCTTCCCTCATTCTCCTTTGGTTAGCCGAGACTGTGGATTGATTGGATTTCTCCAGCCAGGATTGGTTTTGCAAAGCCATTTGACTTGTTGGAGGTTTTTGGTTTTAGTTGCAAAAATCTTGCCAGACTTTTCCAGGGTGCACTAAAGTCTTTGAGCCCTTTGCCTTGGAAGCTGGCGCCATCATGTTAAGTACCTGTAACACATTATAAGCACACTGTAAAAAAAAAAAAAAAGAATCGCTGCTGTGATTCAACAAACTCAGATTTTTGTGTGCGCAGTGCAAAGTTCAGGGAATGAGGAGTCTTTTAAAAAATTTCCATACAGGGGTGCCTGGGTGGCTCAGTGGGTTAAGCCGCTGCCTTCGGCTCAGGTCATGATCCCAGAGTCCTGGGATCGAGTCCCGCATCGGGCTCTCTGCTTAGCAGGGAGCCTGCTTCTCCCCTCCCCTCTCTGCCTGACTCTCTGCCTACTTGTGTAATCTCTGTCTGTCAAATAAATAAATAAAATCTTTAAAAAAAAAAAAAATTTCCATACAGGGGTGCCTGGGTGGCTCAGTGGGTTAAGGCCTCTGCCTTAGGCTCGGGTCATGATCCCAGCATCCTGGGATCGAGCCCCGCATCGGGCTCTCTGCCCTCCTCTCTGCCTACTTGTGATCTCTGTCTGTCAAGTGAATGAATAAAATCTTAAAAAAAAAATTTCCACACAAACAAGTCCTTTGCATAGAAAATGTGCCGTGCATGATAAAGAGTGTGAAAACAGTAGGGAATTAACTGCTAAGAGTATGGCAAGTGACCTAGACAAGGATCCAAGGCAAGAATGATGTGTTCCAAGAACCTGTGTAGGACAATTTAGGAAGAGGCACTTTTCTTTGGCCCCCATCCTACAGCAACATTGAATCAGGTAAATGAAACTGCTTTGGCTTTGCTCATCATCAGTAAGCCAAGAAGAACACGGCATGGGTCATTAAGATTTACAGCTCAAATGTAAATAATTCAGGACCCACAAACAATAATTAAAAAAACAACTGTGGCACTGTTTGGAGTCTGGTCCTCTGGGCCCCCTTTGAGGGGGAACCTTTCCCGTTTTGGCTTGGAGACCTGTCCATCTGGGTACAGATGGTTGTAAGAGCTTTTTAATGACCTTTCCTAATGCTAGTGAATGTGTCTTTGGACACCATCGTTACCAGTGGATGAGGAGGGTGGAAACAGCAGGACGTGGCAGCTGAGGAATTAAATATCCTGAATTTGTCAGACATCTGCAGAAACACGCAATTCGTTGGGCAGGAAATTGTAAACAAAACAGACTGAGTCAATTATCAATACACCTGTGACACCCCAGGATGCCAGCTCTAGTAATATAATGGCAACTTGCAAAGTCCATACCCCCTGGAGCAACCTGTTGAATAGTCCAAAGGCGTGCCAGGCCTGTTGGATGCTTCCTTCGCCCATGGGGCCAGAGCCTGGCCGACAGCCTTCCACCAGCGGAGGAGCAGAGGATGGTCTCAACCTTCTGAGTTCTCTGGTCTGGCTCGTCTCCGTGTTCATGTGGCGATCTTGTGTAGCTATGTCTTGCCTTGTCTTAGACCCACCGTCTAAATTCTAAGTCAGTGGCGCGTACCTATAGGTAGATACCATTGGTGGGTTGATCTTTCAGAGGAGCTCAAAGAGCTAAGGAGCTTATAAAGAACACCTGCTTCAGGGCTTCTCCATGAGAATCTAAGTAGGTAGAGGATGGGACCTTCGGCATGTGCATATTTTTTTCTTTTCTTTTTTTTTTTTTAAACTTCTGGTAGTTCTGATCTACACATCTGGTTGAGGGATAGCTCAACAGTGTCTCAGGGTAACACTGGGGACGGGGAGAGTTTCTGGACCAAGTCTTGGGGGGGCAGGTCTCAACTGAATTCATTGGTCAAGAAAACAACTCATTATGCAGATAAGCTTCACCTGGGGCCTGGGCACATTCTAGATGAAAGTGGCTAAGGACAAAACTGTGCTCCCTTGATTAATCTCTATAGAAGGGCCAAGTGATTGACTTTGGGTTTGGATAGAAGCCACTTCCTGATTCTAGCATCTGTTCCCAGCTCTGGATCTTCCCACTTAAGGTCCATTCTGTCAATGTGTTCACCCAGTTTAACTAATCAGATTATTGAATCTCAGAGGCTCATTTTCAGGTTCATGGTCAAAGATGTCTTAATTCTCTCGAGGCTTCAGTTAATTTCCTACTTTAAAAGACCAGATGGGGTATTGGCTTTATGAACCTGAAAACATAGCTTTCATTAACTGGGAGATTTTTGGAAACTGGAAATCTCTAATGATTGTAATTTGTAGTAATTATTACGAATAGTCCAAGTTTTGAAAATTCAAAAGGGATAAGTCTGTTTCTGATGTGTTTCCTAAAGGCATGGGGCAGGGGTGAGCATCAGAGTGAGTCCCCAACAAACATTTTTTGCCTATATTATGCTGAGATTGGGGAAAGGGTAGAAATGCTGTATAAAATTACTTGAGTGCCTCAGTCTTTTCGAGGGATTGGACACTTGTGAGAAAGGAGAGCAGGAGATCAAAACAGGGATGGTCTACAAGGGAAGAGGCAAATGGATGGGAATTAATTAGGGACTAGAGAAATGTGAAAGGTGTGTGAGTGACATTCTAGGATGGAATAAAAGGGGAAGGGAATTCTAAGTATGAAAACTTCAAAGGTGTCTGTCTAGGAAGCGGAATATGCTGTCAGTAACAGACCAGAGCAAAATTAGAGACCCATTTTGCTTTTTGTTAATACATTTACATTTTCACCCCTTATTGATCTTGTTTCTTGCCTTCAGAAGAATCTTCATTGTGCATTCATTTATAGGACTGGGTAACCGTGCTATCTCCTTTTCTTCCTTTCTGTGATATTTGTATTCTAAATTGTGATTTAATGGGCTCCTGAATCTTTTATCTTTAGTGGATTATGATGTTGTATAGTTTATGTAAATATTTGTCTTGAGGTGCTTTTAAGTACTTGCTCCTGTAAAGTCTCACATTGGCATTGTTTTATGGTAGTCACTCTGTTTAAATTAAGCCCTAATCTCTTCATTCTATTGTCAAGGCCTCACTCTTGGCTTGGGTTTAATGGAGATAGAATTTGGTTGGTTGCTTAATGTGGTATGTTTAATTTAATTTTGCAAGTAGTGATAAACAGTGGGGTTGGGGATATAGGGCTCTTTGACATTAATATGTATCAACTCTAATCTCAAGTATGGAGCAATTTAAAGTGTTGCCCTGAATGCAATTTGCAGCAGGATTTTTTTTAAGTGCATAATATGGAATAATATTTCTGGTTCAGATTCTGCTGTGGTTCTTAGCTGAAGCAAACCCCCAATGGCTCAGGCTTTCCTGAGGCTAATAGAATTTTTTGGAGGCCTGGAAGGGGAGTGGTTTGATATTCATCTCCTCGTTCTCATGGACTGGAGGGTTTTTCTAAATATAGCCACCTTGACTGTAAATAGATCCCATGAAGCAGTGGGCTAGTGGACTGTCCCTTCTTGTCAAGGCTAATAATATAAACCCCTTGAGTGTTCCACTTCCCCTTTCACCCTCGAGCTATATTATTAAAGAAGCTTCATTTTCTTCTGTGCATTATCAAAATACACAGAATGTAAGCATTGGGCCACGAGTGACCTTTGCATTCCAGGATGGATAAGGTGAATGTTTTTCTTTTGGAGTCTTCATGAGATCTTACTTTGTTGAAGATGGACTTTTAAAAATTAAAAAATATATATTATATATACATATATATACACATATATTACACACACACACACACATAAAAGGTAGCGAAGGAGGGAGCCCATTTTTTTTCACATCGAGTTGAATCCCTGTACCTCTCCTCTGTATTGCTTCTTACCCGCTTCTGAATTGGGTGTGAAAGAGTCTGATCCATAGTGTAATTTGAGGTAGATAAGTGTCAAGGCAGCCTATTTTCATTATTGGTGCCCTCTGCTTCGAGATTTGCTATGTTGAAATCCGAGTTCGGTTTCTCTGGGGTGGGGTAGTTCCTCCAGCCCAGTAATGAATTACTTCACCATGAGTTCCTCATAAACAGTAAGCTCCCTTAGTCATGGATTGCATGATTCAATTAAAAATGTTTTGATTTGCATTTAACTTCGTAGGAATTGACTGTCAAGGTGATGGAACAGTTTAATGAGTTACTGGGGGAAATTGGGTAGTCTCCAGCCAGCCAGTTTTCAAGTGAGTTGAAATCTATTTTCCCCTGGATGGCTTAAAGAAAGACATGTATTGGACCACATTTTCCTCTGTTTCCTTCTCCCCTGCGTTTCTATAACTGTACCCACGCTTACGTGTCGAATTAACGTAAAGTCTGTTTATATTTAATGTCTCAAAAGCCTCTCAATTCACTGAAAATGCTTTTGCTCTGATGTCTTAGGAACTTTTCCCCTTTCTCATCTCTGTTGTCATGTTCAGCTGAGCGCCCTGTGGTTGATAAGATTCAGTCTAAGAGTAATTATTTGAATAGCTTGGAAAAAGCCAGAATGTCTTACAGAATGTTTCATGATTTCTTAGTCCTAGCCGGTCATATCATGTTGCTTGCCGGAGTTTTTAGACTGTGAGTATAAAACCTACCGGTTGTGTTCTGTATGTGTCTGTAATCCTTGTAATTAACAAGCATGAAGGGGGTCAGCGACTATGGTCTCTGCCGGTAGAACCAACAGGTTAGTACCGTGGCTGTATGTCAGATCTGAAAAGAAGCATCTAGGTTTGTATAGGACAGAAAACTAGGCTACCAGAACACCAGGCGAATTTAAATAGTGTGGTGTACTTTATCTGCGGTTGTTGGTTCTAACTGTCTCTGCCGCTTAAATACTGATAAGGAGAGTCTACAAGAATACAAGATGTGATTGTGCTACTTGAGTTTACTGTTCCCCAGCAGATTTATGCCTTCCATGTTTACAATCTGAGCAGTTCTCTTCATATCAGGGTTTAGTGGTTCTGATGGGCAAAAATAGAAATATATTGTTTCATATTTTTTCACTCTGGAGATTTAATACAGGGAAGCAGCAGACAATTGGCCAAGATGCACCGCTTTGAATAGGATTCCTGCTTTTCACAAAAATGTGTCTTTGATTATCTCTTCATAAATGCATGACCTGGAGCTAAAATTTTCTGTCAGTGTCTTCACTGGAGTTGTATATTAATGGTGTGAGTTGGCATTATCAGCAGAAGAGCGATGGTACTACGCTATTTTGAACCTGCAGATGGCCCAAGAGCTAATAATGAGCCGAATACCTTCACATGCCCCATATTGCTTTGTCCCCAGCAGGTGTGTTTGTGGGGAGGGAGCTTTCCCAGGGACACAAAAGGAGTAGTGAAGTGGATGTGCCATCTTCCAAACCTACAATCACCTGGCCTTATCTATCTTTCTTGCAGCTTCTTCCCGGAAGCCTACCCTGGTTATGCTAGTTGGAATCAAATTCCTAGGATTTTCCCATTGTTTCTTATTTTTACGACTCTGTCCTGTTCCTTACTGGCCTTGTGTGCTGACCACCCCCCCGCCCACATGTCTTCTCTTAACGATCTTTGAAAATTCATAACTCAAGCAGATTTTTTCCAAGCAGTTATCTTGTTTGGAGCTTTTAGCTACTTCCCACAGCATCTAACAGGTGCTTTCAAGAGGCAATCAATATGTAACCTATGAATGATGAATGCTTGGTGAAGTCAGCTGTCAACTCGTGGAAGGGAAGGATGAGTGGAAGAGTGGCCAACATTTGGTTAGTCATTTACAGATTAAAAATTGCCCTCACATCCCAGTGGGCCAAGCATCTGACTCTTGATTTCGGCTCAGGTTGTGATCTCAGGGTCCTGAGGGAACCCCACGTCAGGCTCTGCACTGGGTGTGGAGCCTGCTTCAGATTCTCTCTCTGCCTCTCTCCTCTCACCTCACATGCACACTCTCTCTCTCTAAAAAAATTGCACTCACATGCATAATCTCCTTTTCCCCTCACCGCACTGAGAGGTATGGAATATTCCACTCTCCAGGCATGAAACTGTCTGAGACGGGTTAGGGGATTTCTCCCAGAGACCCACTGCAGCTGTGGTGCACTTAAACCCGGATTTGAAACCAGTTTTTCAGACTCAACTCTTCCCTCATAAGACCACTCTGTAGGACAATATGCTAGTTCTACTTCAAGTCGGAAGTGAGTTCCTTCTAAAATGCAGATCGTGTACAGAAAATCTTCCTTAATAGGGGCTAACAGATGCCTGGGAAGGCCACTCGCTGAAGTGAATTCACTTAAAACAGGGACCCGAATTTCACAGTAGACAGAGATAAAGAGCTTCAATTGAACTTTATCAGGATAAATGAAACAAAAAATGAGGAATATTTTTTTTTAAAGATTTTATTTATTTATTTGACACAGAGAGAGATCACAAGTAGGCAGAGAGGCAGGCAGAGAGAGGGGATGGGGAAGCAGGTTCCCCGCTGAGCAGAGAACCAGATTCGGGACTCGATCCCAGGACCCCGAGATCATGACCTTAGCCGAAGGCAGAGGCTTAACCCTCTGAGCCACCCAGGCATCCCAAAAATGAGGAATATTTTATATTTAACATTTAAGCTATAATTTGCAGCTCTGGAATTCTGAGAATGAGCAAAGAATCAAGTGTTGATAGTTTGTGTGTGTGGTTTTGTGTTTTGTGGGGATTTTTGTTTTTTGTTTTTGTTGTTTCTTTCTTTTTTTTTTTTTGAATTATAGAAGAGTTTTTCTGTTGAAGTTGGTTGAAGAATGCCACAGTGTCCTTCCCTTCACTTCAGTGCTTGGCCTGTCTCATCCTTGCCTTTTCCCTCCTGGTTGTTATTTGGTCTAACTGTGCCAGAAACTTATTGGTCAATGATTTTGCTTGTGATTTGGGCAGTCTTTATCATCACTTTCATTGACTTCCTGAAATTCTGCATCTTGGGGGAGAGGTACCATCTCATGTTGCAGTCT
>ML109443.1:41733-56612 GCA_003697995.1 Taxidea taxus jeffersonii | reverse complement strand
TTTTTGTATACACAGTGTAGAATCTTCTGGAAACCTAGAATTCTATGGCTAGAGATAGACTAGTGGGTAGAGATGGATTTTTATAAGTGGTTGATGTGATTTTTGTTATTATGATGATGTTTGCCTTCTTACTAATTATGGGGGCTCAAATGATGAATATCAATAAAATATTAATAAAAATATTACAGTACTGAATATCATGAAGATGTCTTTCACACGGAGGTGTTGGGTATTTTCTTTTTCTGTTACCTAATGACATACTGTCATGCAACTAAGAGTCTGTCAGGTTAAATATAATCAAGGTCACAAGAAAATAAGCAAATTGTTCTAGAAGAGGACTTCATTTTAATGCAGCATTACTTAATGGAGTAACTACTACATACTGTGTGCATGTGCGTGTGTATATAGTATTTACATAAAGGATTACTCCTTCTGAGTGTGCTGGGGTACTGATGGTAGATATCTGCTTGAGCTTAATTTTGACCTAGTGGGTAAGAGCTGAATTCTGGAGCCAGACTGCCTGGGATCCTCATACATCTCTGTCATTTGCTAGCTGTGTGATCATGTTCAAGTTCTGTAATCTCACTGTGCCACACATTCTCTATCTGGGTAATGGAGATATGTAATTATAACCTCTTCCTCATAGACCTGTTTTGAGAATCATTTGAGTTCATAATTGCAAAGCTTCTAGAACAGTACCTGGTACATAGTAAGCACTCAATAAATGTATGCAGTTGTGATTTGTTCATTGAGATGATTAATATTACAGGGTTTTTGCCAAGGAGGAAATCCAACAAAAACTGGGTTAAGTTAGGCTGAGAATGTGAAGTCTATCTTTGGTTGTCTGCAAAGTAATAATCTAAATATTTGCCAGAAGCAACGTTTACTGTTGAATGATCTCCAAGAGCTCGTAATAGTTCTGAGCAAACGTTCAGGGTCGTCTGTGTGCATCCTGCCTTCCCTATCATGTCTGTTCTCAGGTTCCATCACCTTCCCCTGTGGATCAGTAAACCAGGCATTTCTTTAGGCTTGTGCCTAGAAACCTTGAGCCAACAATCAGTAGCAAGCTAAATGAAATGGTAGTTTTGAATTTCTTCGGTGTAAACACAGTTGGAAGTTCAGTGAGAATTTATCTTTCATTTGATGACTTGCTTCGGGTTTTAGGAATGATGGTGACAGATGAACAGTAATTGAGGTGTGAATAAAATTTTGGAAAAGATAAGTGACATCATTTCTTGTGGAAAATATCGCATTCTTCCGTTAAGGCGCCTGGCTCTCTGTGAGGTGTATCTTACAGGTCTTAGGTCGGGGCACTTGCTGCTTGTAAAACATCTCTGGTTTTGAATCGGCTCTGAATATGTTAATGGTAGATGCTCTCCTGGAAGTAGGGATCTCACTCCCTGGAAACCCGGTCCCCTACATGACAGCCCTAATGCAAGACCGATTTCAGCAACTAGATTTTGCTTCTCTTTTCCCAAGCGATAATGACTCAAGGGAGGGTTGTGTCACTGCATGCTGCCTCCCTCACTGGTCCCTGTCTTTAGAATCACTTGAAAGACTACAACGTTCTCCCTTGTGCAGACATGCAATTGTGAGTCACTTTTGCAAAGCAGCTTCAGTAGGATTTTTTTTTTTTAAACAGTGAACTTTGCTTCATAAAGCTGTATATGAAAGCAGAACAAGCATTCTGTTTTAAAAAAGTGAAACCAGAATATTTCCAAGCTTTACATTTAAAAAAGGAGGGTGGGGAGCTTGAAGTCTGTCATTTAGGGTTTTGCAAAAATTTTTGTTTCAGTTTGCTAAGGAAGTTGCCTCATAAAAATCAGACAGCGGTTAGAAGGAAGAGATTTAATTACACTGTTATTTTAGTTCAAGGCATTTGCTGTGTTTTAATTGACTTTGTATTTGTTGCGTTTTTGCTTGGTGTTTGTCTTCTAATCAGAAATAAAGCTTCAGCAACCTAAGAAATGCTAGTTTGCCAGGGAGGGTATATATAAAATTACAGGCGACAAGTGACTGATGGTTAACTTTCCTCCTGGAAAGCTCTAGTTCTAAACTAGAATTTCCATTGTCTTTACTTCCTTTGACCACAGGGAGTTGCAGTTTTTCTTAATTGTTTATTTTAAGGGCGAAATTAAATCAGACTGGATGGGGTCACCATGGGTAGGCTTGTTTTGCTGTTTAAATCTCCCGTGGGAGATCCGAATGAGGCTCTCCTAATTCTTGGCATATTCCAGTTTTTATTAGGTTTAAAATGTAAGCATTTCCTATCATTCCATAACTAAATATAGTAATGAAATTTTATCTGAAGTCAGGAACATTATCCAAATCTGATTTGATGTGTGTAGGACACTGCACATTCATTGAGTGGTACAGATTGTGTTAAATGGGCCTGAAATAATGTTCAGGAAGGAGAATCACTTTTTATTCTTCTTGACACAGTTTGTCACAGATATGCATTCCTAATCCCCATCTCGTTAGTGTAGTCCTTGTATTTTTCATTTCCAGTCTTATGTAAATATTCTAGTTTTCCTTGATTGGGTTTACATGACTGCATTGTAATCATAGACTAGGTGTTATTAATATGTACGATTAAACATGTAATTAATGTGTAATTACACAGGGAGAAGTGTGCCAGAGCTGGGCTCTGTGCTGATTCATTGTATAGGTGCCACATGCACAAAGACATAGTTGGGATTTTATGCTTAACATTTACTCCCACTGTAAATCT
Source organism: Taxidea taxus jeffersonii (assembly GCA_003697995.1). Lineage (NCBI taxonomy): Eukaryota > Metazoa > Chordata > Mammalia > Carnivora > Mustelidae > Taxidea > Taxidea taxus. Next base: position 53,881 of record ML109443.1, on the reverse strand, counting down.
GAGTGGTTTGTCTTCCGGATATATGCTTTCCTCGTTTGAGTAGGGGAGAAGCATTTTTATGGTCATGGGAGCACCTGGGTTATCTTTTACTGGGACTCTATCAGCTGGAGAACTCACAGAAGAAAGGTGTGGCATCGTGTTGTGGTCCTTTTTCTTTCCCACCTTTTATGTTTGGTGACTTTCCTCTTAGCTAAATGAACCCACTTTAGGCATCTAGGAACACCTTTCCGCTTTATTTGCACCCATCTGTGCCCATCATACTCTCACCCGAGTCCTCATCCTTGCACATCTTTTGTAAAACTCTGTAAACAGGCGTGATGTGGTCTACACATCCTGATCAGCCTTTCTTCCGTGGCTCTATCCCATGCTTCCCCCTACCCCCCACTACTTCTTGACCCTTTCTCTTTCTTAGAGAGGCATTGTGAATTAAACTGTGCCGGAACAGAAAATGGTGAGGACAGAGCATCCAAAAGGACTGAAGGGGGCTGGTAGGCGCGCGTGAGGGCCTGAAATCCGGACTGAGGGAGCAATGAGGGTAACCGAGGTTGATGCTGGGGCATATCCTTTCCTCAGATAACTGTGCTGGACACGGACCTCAGCGGAGAGAAGGGAAGGAGCACAGTTTCAAAGAGGCTTCAAATGGCAACAGAAGGTGTGCTTATGCATGGCGTCCTTAATGAGCAAAGTAGTCTAGGCCACAGTTGATCCCGTTGGGCTCAGAACCTTGTGTGGCGTGTTGTTCTGTGTTTGGGTTAGAATGTTGGGCATGGCCCAGGAGCTCAATAACTACTTGCATATAATTTTGATTCGAGTGGTTAAGTAGATATGTTTTCCTGCAAAAAGAAAAAAAAACAAACCATGAGCATTAAAAGTTGACTTGGATCCCGCATTCGGCACATTTCCAAGGGGGACCTGGGAACAGATGTGTTGTCTGCTCTGAATGCATTGGGATCCATCCATGTTTTGCTTACAGACCCCCTTCTGTCTGGTGCACTCTGCCCTCTAAAAGCTTCCTGAATTGCTTTGTAAACAAGGCGGCTACTACAGCTGCAACTGTTGGATTTGGACTTCTGCCAGCTTGAAATTTATCCCTGCCCTAATGCTATAGATCTGGGAGCAGGCAAAGTGGATTTTTTTCTTTAAGCATATGGAAGCATTCCCTGAGGAAGATCGTGTTGGGAGCTAAAGGGGCTCGTGTTTCCTAAGACTGCACGCATTTTCCGTGGATTTATGTCGCCACCAGTCCAGTTTTCAGCACCTTTTGGCTTACTTTTCCCCACTTACTTAGTTGGGCGGCTGCTTCATTAAAAACCCATAACTCCACTGCCCTTTATCTTGGTGGGCCCCTGGGGTTCAAGAGGACTTGATTCAGTGAGTGAATGAAGATGGTTTTTCAAGATTCGTTTCTTTGGTATGCTAATACTTACCAAGGAAAGAAGAGAAAGACCAAATGAGGAAAAAACAAAAAAGGGATAAAGTGGAGAATGCGATTTCTTAGGAAATCTTGTTTGGGGATTAGCCCTACCTGATAGTTGCTTCAGTGGCTGAAGGCAGGACGGATTTCAGGATTTCACGTTTCCTTTGTATACAAAGAGGGGTTGCCAAGCTGTCTTTGAGGGCCCAGATGCCAGGATGCTTGCAGAAATTGAAGTTCAGTTTTGCTTTATTATATTCTTGGCTTGTTGATGAGTTTTCCACGTAAGCCTCCTTCTTTGTCCTTTCTTATCTAACCTTCTGCTCAGGTAGGCTCCTTTATGCCTTCTCCCTAGATCAGGATTTTTAAAAAGAGATGTTCGTTGTTTGTCTCTTCATACACCTGACAACTTCCTGGGCTCCTTTTCTGACCCCTTGAACCAATGGTGTGTGACACTGTGCAGCTAGAGTTGCTATTTGCCCCTCTGTCTGCTTCCGGTTGGTTTCCTATTACCGGATTAGAACTAAAATCTATGTCATGTCAGTAGCAGCAGAAAGCACACAGTTTTAAGATTCCTGCCAACATTCTGTCTCTGGAACGACATCAAAACATAACTTTTCAGTTGGAAGAAGTACTTCCTGGCCAACACCCCCCCCCCCCCACGCTTGCCCCCAGCTTCGGGGTGATGAGCTAACATTGACTTCTTGGGTGTCAGGGTTTGATTCTTAGGAGCCCTTCCATGTGCCAGTGATGTTGTCACTAATTTTCTTGGAGTTGAGTTGATTCGGAACGTGTCTTGGAAGGAAGAGCCTTGTGGCACCTTCATGATGTGGGATGGCCGTTAAAGGATGAAGTGAGGTTTCCCAGGATTAGATGGGGACATGGCCTTCCACTGTCCTGTAATTTTAGATCACTGGCCGGCGCAGTCGTGAACTTCCCCGCGGCTTTTGGCTGCTCCTCATCTTGGAAGAGTGCTGGCCTGCAGAGTGGGAGCGGGATCCAGGCTTTCATTGATTTATTCCTTTTGGTTTCAGTCCCAGAGCTTGAACTGTGCGGGGATTTCAGCTGATCGGGGACAGCCAACAAGCTGTAGTAGAGAGAAATGGGCTGTGATGCTGGGGAGAAATCTGTTGTTTGAGGAATGAAAATTGACACATTTTTTGTAGGCGGAGGAAAGGGAATACATGATCGGACTGTTTTTGTTTTTAAGATTTTATTTATTTATTTGAGAGAGGGAGAGCATGCGTGAGAGCACGAGAGAGCAGGAGCAAGAGTGTGAGCTGGGGGTGGGGCCCGAGGGAGAGGGAGAAGCAGACTCCCCGCTGAGCAGGCAGCCTGACTCAAGCCCAGGACCCCAGGACCATGACCTGAGCCCAAGGCAGACGCTTAACCGGTTGACTGAGCCACCCAGGCGCCCCTGTTGTTATTTTTTAAAGGGACTTCATTGCTTCCTTCTTATGCCCAGTGAACAGTGTGGCTCTTGTTTGAACGTGCTGTCAACACCAAAATTTACCACCTTCTTCCAAGTTTCTTTCAAGGGCTCTGTTGGAAAACGGACTTCAGGCTGAACACTCCTCATTCAGCTTCTCAGGCCACAGCTGAGTCGTTCCCACCTGCACCCCCACCCCAGGCTCCCGGAGCGAGGAGAACACTTCTACAAACTTGGTAGTTAAGAGGCTTATTTGCTATTTAAAGGTGCTTATCCTTATTCAATATACAACAGCCTGTCATTTCAGAGTTAATCTTGAAACAAAAGCCCTCCTCTTGGCATGGGGTTTTGAAACAGGCCTAATGTTCCATGGTCAGATTTTTGGGGGGCACATGCAGGCTCTTGGGGGCGATGTTTGAGAACAGACGCTGCAGCATTTCCACACCGAGGTGCTGCTGGCCCACGCTTGGTGCCTGTGGACTGGGTCTGTTTCCTTGCAGCGGTGACAGGGTTGGACTGGAAAGACACAAAGCCAAGGTTGGGGAACCAGAGAATTGGATCTTTTTCCTTCATGAAATTACTGTGTGGGAGAAACAGGGTTAGGTCCCCGGCCTCATCGTTAACTTTATTAGCCAACGGAGCTCATTGTCTTGAAAAAGGGAAGCAAGCGGATAGGTGAATGGGGTCTCTTTCCTCTTCACCCAAACCTCTAGCACTTCTAAGGTGAAATCGTGGGGACCTTCCAGGGTGGGGGTGGGACCTCCTTCCAGTAGCTTGTGGGGAATTCAGAAGCAATAGCACATTATACTGAGTGTGATATGGCAAAATGCTTTTCTTATATATATAAACCTGACATGAGTTTATTAAATTTTTATCATGCTTCCCCAACCATGGGGTATTTCACAATTATAGATCACTTTTCAACACACAAATTGCATAGTAATGTATAACCTGACATTTATTATGGAAAATGCAATTTTATTTGGTTGTTTAATCTTCATTAAAGCATCATAAATGATCTTTTTTTTTTTTTAAATCAAAGCTCTTTAAAATATCTTAACATCTTAAATATATTCTAGGGTGTAGCATACTCCAGAGGGATTTGGTTAAAATTTCTCCGAGTAGAAATCCTTAAGGAAACCACTGAATATATGAATAATGAGGGAGGAAGTATTTGGGTGTTTTTAAGAAGACAAAAGGTGGCCTTATTCTTAGAATGTGGACTCTAAAGATACTCTGTATGTTTTTATACCAAGATAGAAATCCAGAAAAAAGAAATAATTTAATGAAAAAACTGCAGAAACCCATTAGAGTTAAGCAAAACCCAACTGAAGAATCCTATAACAGTAAAGGCCTATATGATATATATTCTTTTTGAAATGACACATTTTGCATTTATGGAAAAGCTTACAGAAAGTACCATAGGAGGCACCTGAATGGCTCAGTTAAGCACCTCACTCTTGATTTCGGCTCAGGTCCTGACCTCAGGGTCTGAGTTGGAGCCCCACATCAGGCTCTGCGTTCAGCGGAGAGTCTGCTTGGGATTCTCTCGCTCCCTCTGGCCTTCTGCTGTGTGAACACGCACTCTTTCTCCAGAATGAATAAATACACCTTTTAAAAAAAAATCATAGGAAATAACCACACCGAGCTTTGCCCCATTTTCTTATCACGTTTTAGAACTTGACTATATGTGCAAATTCTGTTATGTTTGCCTCTCACTCCCCTCATTTCCCATCCTCCTTCCAAGGGTTAAACTGTAATTCTGAATTTAGTGCTTATTACCTCTGTATCTGTTGTCATCCTTTTCATAGAAACATGCATCCCTATGTAGTATGTAGGGGTTTTGCATGATTTTAATAAATTATTAAACCTAATAATATGCATACTACCATTGTCGCCACATTCTGAAATTTGCTTTTTACCTTCACCCTGGATTTGTAATTTTGGATTTAATCATTTTGAGGCGAGTAGCTGTAATTTACTTACTCTCACTACTCTATATTATTCCCTTTTGTGGTCATACAGCTGTTCATTCATTTTGTGCAAAATTTTCAATGTTGGATTCTGATCCCCAGTGCTCTGGTGAGCATTCTTGTACTTCGCTTCTGCATACGTCTTCTACTCTTGAATACCCGTAGGAGTTTCTCTAGGGTAATAACCAGAAGTGGAGGTACTTGGGACATCTCAGCTTGCCTGGGTATATCTCTCTCCCTCCAACAATCGTGATTGCGCCCACAGATGCTCTCATAGGCACAAGTGCGTGAGCTGCTGCAGCTTCCATCTCCTCTGCTGGTATTGCCAGATAAGAAAATTTTCGCTAATTTAAAGGTAGTGAAAGTACCTTCTTGGTTTAATTTGTATTTTCCTTACTCATGTGGTGTGGTTGAGTATCATTTTCTATTTATAGGCCATTTGGGTTTTCTTCTGCCCTTGCCTGATCAGATCTTTTGTCTATTTTTCTATTGGATTGCTTTGTCTTTCTTTTTGATATGTAGTAGAAACTCTTTATATTCTGAATACTAATCTTTTGTCTTGTCAGATATGTGCATTTTGAGTGTATGGCTTGCTTTTTTTTTTTTTTCACTTTGTTTATGCTATCTTTTGTACAGAAGTTGTTGATTTTAATATAGGCACACTCAAGGTCATAAAAATGCCCCCCCCCCAAAGTTTCAGAGTTTTGTTTTTCGCTCTTAGTTAACAAATTTTTTGTATAGCATGAAGTAAAGACCTAATTTCAGTTTTTTCCAGGTAGGTATCTGAATGTCTCCGTGCCATTTTTTTTTAAACCTTTTTTTTTTTTTTTAAAGAAATACTTTTTATTGAATTTCTTTTAAGGTAAGTACTATGCCCATCGTGGGGCTTGAACTTATGACCCGGAGATCAAGGGTCCATGTTCTACCAATTGAGCAAGCCAGGCGCTCCTGCTTTTTGTTTAATTTTTAAAAACAATTTTAACTTCAAAAATTTCAGAATTACAGAACAGTTGCAAAAAGAAACAAATTCCCCTCGACCTTTCATCTGGTTTCCCCAAATGTTAACACCTAACACAGTAGGCTAAGGTTACAGTAACTGCCAACGTTCTCCACATTATAATGACTGTTTCCCTTTGCAATTCTAGCATCCTTTTTCGCTTGTGGTGTTTGCCGGGTGATTTTTCTGTTTCCATCATTCTTCCTACATTTATTTTCTGGAATTTTGTCAGCACCATTTATTGATGAGTCCATTTTTTTTTTTTCACTAATTTTATCCTTTTACCCCTATACTGACTTATAAATCTGTATCTCTCCTAGAATCTGCCAAGTTTGCTTCTTGAGGGGTTTGTACTATTTTGCCTTCCCATGAACAGGATACAAAGGTGCTCTTGCCCCCTTGGCCTCACAGACCGAGGATGTTGTCAGACTTCCGGATTTTTGCAGATCTGATCAGTGAGAAATGAATGCACATCTCTTGGTATGAGTAATGTTAAGCATCTGTTCACATGTTTGGGGCTATTTTCACTTATTCTCTGTATATTCTCTGCCCTTCTCCTATTTTTCTTTTGGCTTTTTTTTTTTTCTTAAGGAGCTCTTTGTATCTATGGGGTGTTATTTCTTTGTAATATGTTGCAAATATCTTTTTCAAGCAGGTCCTTGTCTTATGGCTGTTGGCACTTATCACTATGCAAAATACTTTTACTTTTAAATAAATTTTTATGTAGACAAGTTTATTTCTTCCTTCAGGACCTGCTCTTCCTCACCATTTATAATGGGATTCACTCAAATTCTTTTTTTTTTTTTTTTTTTTTCAGTAATTGTGATTTTATTTTTCAGTTTAGATCTAGGGTCCATTTGCAGTTCATATAATGTGGGATATGGAGGCAATTTAATTTTCCTGCAGTGGCATCCAGTTGCCCAGCCATTTCTTAAAAAGTTCATCTTTTTCTCTACTGATTGGAGATACTAACTTTCCATGTATACTTGGGTCCGTTTCTGTAGTTTCTGAGCTTTTTGTTTTGTTCCATTGGTCTGTTTATTTATGCAATGAAACCACACTGTTTTTATAGGTTGTTTCTTTTCTTCTTCTTCTTCTTCTTCTTTTTTTTAAGCTTTTCTGATATGCTAATAGAGCTTCCCACCCCAACATACAACACATGCGGACAGGGACAGACACATGAATGGATAGACACTGACAACACATACCTTTTGTTGTATAGGTTTTCCTGGTACTTCTTTGTTTGGTTTGTTTGTTTAATTTGTCTAAAGTTTGAAATTCATAACAGATCTAGCTGGCATCCAGACAGTTGTCACTTCTTTGCTATTTCCAGAGACTTTCTTTGCTACCTAGTCTCGACCCATTTTTCACGGGTCATATGTGTTAAAGAATATACCTTCTATATTTGCCAGGTGCAGTTTTGAACGTCGATAACACACATCTTTTTAGGAATTTAAAGCATATGTGGGATTCTGAAGCAGTCTGAAGCATGTTTAAGCGTAAGGGCTATCCTACAGTCTAGTGTCCTTCAGATGTTTGTCATATAGGGCCAATGGGAAAAGCGCACGAGAGAGGACTTACAGCCACTGAAGCTAGATGAGATGTGTCTGTATTAAATTTTCTGAAGAAGAGGACCCATTAGTCTTTTAAAGATGTTCTAGCATCTCAAAAACAAAAAGGGAATCTAGGGCAAGGTGGAGGAAAAGACTGGGATTTAAATACTCTGTAACAAAAAATACAAAATGGCCTTGAAAAATTCAGAGAGATGAAGAAATTGCTCCTCTTATACTGCTGTGCTCAGAATATAGTGACTATAAAATGAAAGTATTTTTTAATATTTTCATAAGTAAAGTTTCTAAGAGGTCAGCGTCTGCATTTACAATGTTTTCTCTCCTCTTTCTTTTAGGTAAGTGACCATCTTATGCTTGGATACATCAACTTCAGAATGGATGGATGTTTAAGGCTCCATCCCTCGTCTCTGATGCTGTGGTAGTAAGTTATGGTTGACATGTGTTTTCTGGTTTGGTATGGCCAAGGGGATTGTTTTCCTGACAAAAGAAGCTAGATAGTTTCCTGTAAATCCTTTGGCTCTTACTTGTGACGGGTGTTTTGTCACAAACTCTTTGTATGGTCATCTCTGAGATTACACAGAAGAACAGAAAGACATCGTTCCTGCTTTCCGGAGGACTGGATTTCAGTACAGCAGAAAGAACTTGGGTTTTAGAGTTGTACTGGGTTTGAATTCTACTCTTTTATTACTAATTGTTGGAAACCTCTATTTCTTTATTTCTTAAGTGGGTATGGTAATATCTACCTTGTCAGATGGCTGGGAGGATGAAGTCAGGGAATTCTGTGCTTATCAAACTCTTCCAGTATATGGATATTCCCTTCATTTCATCTTTTCAACTCAAACTCGTCATCTAGAAAGAGCCAGCAAGGTCTAGAAAGCAGGACAATAGAGACCAGTTCTCCTCTTATCTGAAGAGACTTTGGCTGAGATTCAGGAGATCCGGAAGACCAGGCACTAAAGGATTTCATGAAGGAATCTGTAATGGGTCTGAGAGGGCACTTTTCCAAAGCCGCAGACATCCCCTTGAACTTCACAGTCAGGTTGGAAAAGCCTAGTTAAGTGCAGCTTGGGTATTGGTTCACAAGTGGCTCTAGCAGAATTTCCATGAATATGTTACTATGTTATGTTGGGAAAATGTTCCTTGGTTTAATCGAAAATGAATCCAAACAAATGGCCAAAGAATGTAAGCAGAAGTCTTTGATCTCATGTGATTCTTTAAATGATTGTCACATTGTTGTGTCCAAAGTTATCTAGCTATCTAGCCTCGTAAATAAATGAGCGATAGTCACTGAGAAGGGGAAGTATACACAGTCTGGTTCGGAAAGTGGAAGAGGATGGGGCCAGAGTTGGAAAAACATCGGCCAGAAAGGCAGAGGGAAACTCAGGCCTGGACAGTGTGGTTTGCATGGCTCAGGTACCTCTTACCCTGTGGCAAAGGCCTAACTAGAAACGTCCGTCTCTGAGGAGAGGCTGGGGGCAAGGGAGACTACAGTTCATTGCACATTCAGAGATTAAAATATCTTGAAATTAGTTCCAGTGAATCATTTTAAATTATTTTAAAAGCTCTTTATATTTTAATCAGAGCCTATTCACGACCAGTTAATTTGGATGGCACGTTCTAAAATTACTTGCCTCCAATGATGTGTTGTGCCATTGCCTTAGAATGCAGAAGCCTCACGGAAGAGGGGAATGGAGAAGTCTGGAAGTTCCAAGGAGCCGTCAGAGGGTCACCGGTGTAATAGTGGATTCACATTTTGCTCTTGCCACTTGCTTTGGAGGGGGTCATGTTCTCATCGCTCCTCTCAGGGAGCCAGCCAGCTGGTGATACCCCAGGATGCCAGACGGTCTAGCCATGCCCTCATTCCCCCCAAATATTGAGGAAAGACTCAATGCTCTGGTCATCACGCTGGTACCTGCTCTTAAAGCCAACTGTCGTCTTTGGTTTAGAGAAGGACCGCGTTAGCAGTCTTTGACATCAAACTCTGTATTCACTATTTGACTCATCTTTTCTACAGTTAGTAAAGTCATGGGCCTTGCTAAGAAAATTTCTAACTGCCCGAAACACTTCCTTAGTTATTCTGGTACATGGTGGCCTTCACTGTCACGTGAGAAGAAAGATTTCCTGTATTGTGCTTATTAGAAGGACCATTCAGGGACCCTCCTACATCTGGACTTTCCATGGTGGTCAAGGGCCACAGCCTCTTCCCAGGAGTGGTTTCCCATGTGGTTAAGTAAGATAGAGGAGCTGGTGATGTTCCGTATTGCTGGGCTTTTCCCGGGAAATGTTGGCTCAAGTTACCAGAATCCATCTTGGGATGAGCTGTATTACCCATTAGCTCTCGATCTTCTGCAGGGAAAGAATTAAAATAGAAGAAAGGGACGGACAGGATGGGTTTTGAAAACCACGGCGCTGAGTAGCAATCGCTAGTCAAGAATTTTTTGGCAGTTCATTAGAACCTCATTTTAAAGCAATAACACACTCAGAGTTGTATTCAAACACTGAGATAAATGCATCAACCTAAATTCATGGTTTTGTTTTTTCCATGTTGCTGCTAATTATTGAACATAACGAGGCTTATTCATAATTTCTTTTCTCCTGCTTGATAGCCGTAATCCTGGGTTTGTGCTGCTGTCATCCCCATGGTAACAGACTACTGTCTGAAGCGTGAGATTATTAAATCCAGAACAGGACATTAAAATAATGCTAAGGTTCTGACTTACAGAGGGACTTTCACACTGGGGCAAACTTCAAAAAAAGGGAACACTTCCGCAAAAAGCAATTTACTTGGCCAGTAATGTTTAGTATTCCCATAGCTGTGATGGAAGACATTTGTTTGAATTATAGCTTCTTCCTTCCCAGCGCATCATCTCCTTTGGCTTTGCAGCCAAGTCTTAATCTGGTGTTTATGATGTCAGTCTGTTGCCATGGGAGTTCTCCTGTCACAGATGTATCGTGACTTCACTGGAGGACGGAGGCAGAAGAAAATTTAGGATGAAAGAGAACAGCTCGTTAGTCTCTAGCATATCTGCTCTGCAGAGAAGGATCCCCTTCACCTTTATGTGCTGTTCAAGAGAAGAAAAAAAAAGTTAGTGAAGCCATACTTTGTCCAAGGTTGGCCCTTCATAAATGTCACGGAAATCACCAAAATGCCAAAAAGCCAGTGCGTGGGAAAAAATGTTGTGCAGCTGGACCTTTAGGTCTTGAAGAGTGGTCAGGATTTGTGTTCTTAATCCCATGCTGCAGTAGCAAAGCATGGCCACGTTCGTAGCATGCCAACGGGTACACTCATTTCCCGGGGTTCCTCCTAAGAGGATCCCTTGTCTCTGCAGTCTAATGTGATCGCAGACACAAGGACATGCTTCTTGCCTTCTGCCCTTTGCTTCCACCGTGGTTAGCAGCTCCGTCTCTACTATTCACAGAGATAGGTAGAAAGGCTGCCAAACGGAGGGGCGTCTTTGAAGCCAAATTTTGTAGTGCTCGTAAGCGTGTTAGCATTATGGTCCCTCCGGGGCCCCTTCATCATCTGGTATCTGGGACATTCTCCCATTTGTATGGCATAAAAATAATCTATACTCTTTCCTGGGGATGAAAGATTTGCACAGATTTAAGCTAAGTACACAGGTGGTGCTCTGTACATGATGAACTCTTTGAATGTCATGAGCCAGTAGTACAAACAGAGCACATGTACCTTCAACCGGTTTTTTTTGTTTTTTTTTTTTGTTTGTTTGTTTTTTTTAAAGGTATAGGGTATAGAAGGAGCTAGAGGAGAGGAAAATGTTACATAAGGAGTGCAATCTTAGACCGTGTTTAATATGTGCCATCAGAAAATTCACTGCCGTGGGTCTTTTTTTAAAAATTATTGGGATTATAAGAGGTTTAGGATTTTCTTCTTTCCCTCCTTCTCCCTCTTTGAATTTAGCAGAGGGTTTTAATGTCCTTTATTTAGAAGAAAAACTAAGGTAGGCCAGGCCAAGCAAGTTCACATTCTAAAGGCATCTCTTTCTAATTGCTGCCAGTTTGTCACTAGGAAGCCGTGGTCATCACCTTGGAATCTGCATAGCCTCGCTTTGAGTTTGTAATAAGACTCTCTCCCTTCTGCTGTCACCCACTTCCACAGCCTTCTCGAAGGGATGAGGCTGTGCAGGATAAACTCATGTCAGCATAATGTGCAATGTACCCTGGTAATGATTTTTCAGTGTTTTCTGGAGCCAGCTTCAGGGACAACAGTGAGTATATGTGCAAATGATTTTTTTAAAAAACAAGACAAAACAAAACAAAACAGATTAGTGTTTGTTCCTTTATTTCTTCCTCCCTTTCTTCCTTTCTTAATCCCTTTTTTGAACTCCTTGGAATGATGTCTAGGGTCAATCTCAAAGGGGTGGGAGGAAGGATTTATTTGATTTCTGTATTTCATGTCAGCGGTTCCCAGACCTGAGAAACTTCAACAACTCTGGATCCTGGTTTCATTTTCTGATTGTTTGGGGTGTGGCCTGGGCTTTGGAATTTGTTGAAGATCTCCAGATGATTCTAATATATACATAGGCAAGTTTGGCAGCGCACTGCTTTCTCTGTAGTAATGGCTGATAATGAAAATAGCAAGGGCAAGTCTTGGCACAGATGTACTTGACTTCTCTGGTCCTACTTTGTCGCTCCCAATTTTATGCCGAGTCTCCCTAGTATGCTCTCACTTCCTTTTTCACAAACATGCACGAACTTTTGGGATTAAAAGACGCCCAAAATTCTGACCCAATTTTTTTTTTTTTT
>ML109443.1:24942-41333 GCA_003697995.1 Taxidea taxus jeffersonii | reverse complement strand
TTTTTTTTTTTTTTAAACCCCCTTTCTTCTGGAAGGAGGACGGTGGGTGAGCACTACCTCTCGGGTTTTTTGTTTTGTTTTTAAGATTTTATTTATTTATTTGGCAGAGAGAAAGAGCATGAACAGGGGAAACAGCAGGCAGAGGGAGAAGCAGACTCCCTGCTGAGTGAGGCGCCTGATGTGGGACTTGATCCCAGAACCCTGGGATCATGACCTGAGCTGAAGGCAGACGCATCACCGACTGAGCCACCCAGGCGTCCCTCTTGGGTTTTCTCTGACACGCCACTATTGTCTTTAAAAAAAAATTGACTCAAATTTTAGAAGGTATTGAATTAAGACTATGAAGCAAACAAAAATTCACGCAGCTAAGAGGGAAAAGAACAGAATTCCCACTGTAGATCCTCCACTAGCACTGGGAATTAAACTTTAGTTTCAGACACTGGGGTCCGAACCACACACTGTGGTGCTCAGCCTATGTCAGACTGTTTTTCTTTTGCTCTTTCTAAATGATGAGAGGACATTAAAAGAACAGTTGAATCATGGTTTTGTTTTTCAATATGTAATGCTAGAGGAGAAGAGAAAGTAGATTTCTCATCTCCTAAAACAAGGTACGTTTGCAATAAAGTTCTAACACTTAACCTGGCATTTTTTAAATTTATCTTGGTTATTGCTTTTTCATGTGTCTCGTGGTTCTTGTAAACACGATTTTCCCTCTGGATCTAGATACAAAGCAAAGGCTATGAAGGAAAGCATCTTGCTCCGATGTTTAGCCTTGAGAAATGTATTTGAGCTTAAAAGAAAAGTAATAGGTTTGCTTGGATTTTCTTACCTTTCCTTCCCATTCTTTTACTGCACCTCAAGTTTGAGAGCCCTCAAACTTAGTTTAGATAGAGATCTGATGGGATTTCATGAAGCAGTGCTGTCAGATGACTGACTGCAAAGACCGTCCTTCTTTCTGTTGACACAGTCTTGTAGATTTCCAAAGAGCATGTGCAGCTGCGAGGTCTGTAGAGCTGTATCTGCGAGCACCTGAGCACACCGTCCTCTCTGGTTTAAACGTTTGAATTGGCTTTAGAAGAGTCCAAATGATGACTCTACCTGTAGCGATTAAGGAAAAGGGCTTCTGTAAGAAGCTTGGGTAGTTCTTTTCTTCTGACCATCCAGAAAGATAGAGATATTTTTGTAAATTTAGCCTTTTCCTAGCAGATTTATCACTGTGATCAGGGACTCTCTATTTGGCTGATTTATTGAAAAGTCCATTTATTACCAATAATTTTAGTTTATATTCATGGGAAAGGACAGTGCTGAGGCCATAAATGTCTTGTTTTTCTCTTCTCAGGTTTGTTCCTCTTCTGTAGCTATTCAAGTTAGGAAAAAAAAACTTGTAGGGTTCCCTGTCAAATGTTGGATTAAATTTTATTTATTTTTTTAAGATTTTATTTATTTGACAGAAATCACAAGTAGGCAGAGAGGCAGGCAGAGAGAGAGGATGAAGCAGGCTCCCCACTGAGCAGAGAGCCCGATGCGGGGCTTGATCCCAGGACCCTGAGATCATGACCTGAGCCGAAGGCAGAAGCTTAACCCACTGAGCCACCCAGGCACCCCTGAATTGAATTTTAAAAGAAAAATTGTAAGAATATAATTTGGGGAGGAAGGGACCTAGTAGAGGTTATTCAGAGCTATGGTTTGCTGTTTCCTGTTTTTTATTTAAAAGGGATTAAGGGTGTGCTATTTCTTAAAAATGCTACTTCTGTGTTTTTTACAAACACTGCTAATGTCTGCTGCTTTTGCCCCCCCTCCAAGACTTTATTTTTCTTATTGCTAATAATGACAACACTTAAAAGTGTATTTTATCCCAAGTCTTCCATGAAATCTTTCTTTCCTTAAACTTTTTTCTGCTGTAAAGATAGAACATGTTTATTTTGACAAGAAAATCCATAAAAGTATAGTTTAGAGAAAAATTCACCTATAATCCTACAGCTCAGAGATAAATACTTTTGATAATATCTTCTGCCTGCCTTTTCCATTGCCCCGCATGGCTCAGAACAGACTTAGCTTGCTTTCCTTTACTTGACATTGTATGATTCCCTCTTTGGTCTTTGTAAAAATTCTTCAAGCACACATTTTAAAGACTGGATAGAAATTGATTTAGTAGATGTACCATAATCAGCTGAACTATTTTTCCATTATGCATCCTCTGGATTGTTTCCAGAATTTTGCTATTGTAAATAATGCTTTGATGAACATATTTGATCTTTGTCTATATTTGAGTATTCCTTTGGAATGAGGTTTTACAATGACCATTCCTGGGTCAGAGGTAAGGACAATTTTTAGTTCACAGTCTTATTTCCAAGTGACGGCTTAGAATGGTGGTTTTACGCTCACTGCTGCTGTCTGGGAAATGAGCATCTCACTGCGATGTCATTGTGTTGCAGAGTCTTAGTTTTAGAAATCTCTGTTAATTACTTGGAAGAAAACATATTGCTTTGTTTCATCGTTTGGTGGGTTTTTCTCCAAATGTTTATTAACCCTTTGTTGTTCTGTCTAGCAGTTGGTGAGTCGGCTTGGGAATGTGTGTGTTCCTTGATCAACGTCAGTAGGCTTTTTTATAGTAAACGCAATAACCCTTTATCTGTTCTATTATAACTCTTTAAAGATTCCCTGCCTAATTTTTGCCTTTTTCTACTTGAAATAAGAAGAGCTTGAAGAAATCATTTAGCTTAATGGAGGACTCACTCATTTAACCAACATTTACTGAATGTTTTCTGTGTATTATGTGCCAGGTACTGGGGTATATTAGTGAACCAAACAGACAAATGTGCCACCCTCTGTAGGACTTCTATTCAAGTAAAAACTCCTACAGTGGCTTGAGGGCAAGAACAACTACAGAGAAGACCCAGCTGGGTGAGAGGGGTGGGAAGTTCCAGGAGCCGTCAGTTTTAAATGGGATGGTGAGGTTTGGGCATAATGAGAATAGGGCATTGGAACGAGGTCTGGCTTTATTGTTTTTACTTTTGAAGAATCCTTGTTTTTAGCTGTGATCTTGTCACTAGGCTTGTTTTGTCTTTTTTAATGAATCAGGTTGAATTCTGTGCTGTGCAGGTTCTCTCCTTTTTCAGAGAGCCAGCAGCAATGGCCAGGGTCAGGAACTCTTCATTCCCATTGCGGGAGGGTTTGGGAGGTAAGCCTTCCTGCCTGGAGGCATCACTCCTTCTGCCTGAAGTCAGGCAGCACCAGCTGGGGCACCAGAGTGCTCCCTGAGACGCCAGAGCTGTGGTGTGTAACTGACAAGAAGTTCTGTAAATGTGAGCCGGGGGTAGAAGAGGAAGGAAGAAAACCTGGAATGATGCTTGCTCACCACTTGGTAGAAATAATGTAATTGATTCTACACAAAGCCCTGGTGTTCGGTGTTCTGGTTGTTTTGTTGTTGTTGTTTTGTTTTTTTGTTTGTTTGTTTTCCCGGTGTTCAGTGTTCTTAGAGGAAGACAGAAAGAAAGTCTCAAGAGCGAGTTTTCACCTTTCATTATTTATATGTTGAATTTGTTTCTTTCTTTTTTTCTATGTTGAACTTGCCCCTCCCCCCATCATCCTCTTTTTTGCCCTCTCTACTTGTATGTCTCCCCCATGTTCTTAATTTTAGAATTTGGTAGTGTTGCTGGGTGTGATTTCTGCTCTGGTGTACCCACTGCGGTAGCTTTTTGGAGCTGTGTTCCAAGGCCATTCATATTTTCGAATGGGACTATGTTGTTTTGTCCTTCATCACTCAAGTCTGAAAGGCCATTGTAACTGTTTTACTGATAAAGAACTTGAACGCAAAGGAGAAGAAACAGTGGTAAACCAGACAGCCTTCGGAGTTGTGCTGCCTTGAAAAGGAACATGGGATCATACAGAAGTTCTTTCTTTGGGTTCATTCAAATTGATGGATTCTTTAAATTGTATGTCTAATTGTGCTCATTTTTTATAGTTTAGTGCAGATAGGTTTAAGATTCTAGAAACTAATGAACATTGATTTCTTTCACAAGTTTGGAGACAATTGTTGATTCATAAAACATGACAGGAACTTTGGGTAATTGTCCATTGTAGGACTATTTTTCTCTTTGCCTTCCTATTGCTTTGCTATCGGCAGTCATTAAATTGATTCAATTTTAAATCTGAATGAGAAATTAGTGTATTCTTATGAATGTGCCTCACATAAATTTTAAATGAAGTGTTTGACTTTTTCATCCAAATCAAGTTGGCAAAGAATTTTAATTATTGGCTGAGTTACGAGATTCAGTTGACAGTTTAAGATTACTCAAATCTGGTTATACTAAGAAATAAATACAATTAGATGCTTACAAACGTGTAAATCTTAAACAGGAAGTGAGCTACAATTGTTTAATCAAGAGACTTCCTCTCTCTCTCTCTCTTTTTTTTTTTTTTTGCCATGCACAGTTCTCTTAATAATCCCTTATTTAAAAAAATAGCCTGACCTTTTAGCAGTGACCGTGGGAGACTCACATGCTGTTAGGAAAACTGAAACAGCACCCCCATTCATCTTCTTTCAGCCTTTCAGTTACACAAACATATCTCATCATCGTCACCTACTTTTTTTTTTTTTAAGATTTTATTTATTTATTTGACACAGAGAGAGAGAGATCACAAGCAGGCAGAGAACATCACCTACTTTTAAAAAGTCTATCGTCCGCACCCCCCCTTCCTTCCCTCTCCCTACCCCTCGCTCCCCTCTGTTTCCGAATACTGTGGCAGAGGCAGTTTCTCTGGACAGAGTAATTGCGCTGGTCCGGTTGCACCTGTAGAATACTAGTCACTGACTGGGGCTGAGCTGCAAGATTTCAGCCTGAATGTCTGCTCCTCATCATCCGTGGGCAGTTGGTAAGCCCGCCACTCTTGAACCCAGCAAAGTACAGTGCTGCGAGATGAAGCCACCGTTGCACTCCGTCCTTGTCTGTGCCTTGCTTTTCTTTTCCCTGCTATCAGGTGGCGGGGGGAGGTGGTGGGTGGTGGGGGTGGGGCACGCTGTGTTGGGATAGCATTAAGTGATCCACCATCTTCTGATGGCTCAGAATAATGAGGAAGGAGCCACCTTTGGCTCGTGAATATGTAGATTTACAACTTTAAGTAAGTCCTACCAAACACGGTCTCCTAACATGACTTCCCCTCTCTCTGTTTCATTTCCCATCTTTGGGACCAGAAGTAGTTCAAATTAGATTTGGAGAGCTGAGCATCCGCAGTAAGTATCATTTACTTTCTACAGCAGGTGTCCCTGAAGATCTTAAGTCAATTAAACTTATTTCTATGCACTTCTATTAAGTTGTTATTCTAAGAATAAAGCTTATTTTTTATCATAACATTATTATATAAGCATTATATATTTGGAATATACAGAAAGCAGAAGGGAAAAAAATTATCCATAAGTTATCTCTGGGGGACAGATGACTAGTGTTGGCATTTTCTTGGATTTCTTTCTAGCCTTTTCTCTATGATTTGTTTTTCCTTTTCATCTGCCTCTTTTGCCCACACGTGATCATACTGTGTATATCTGTGATCACGTTGTTTTCACTTAATACATGTTTTCAGTTGTTACCATAAACTTTTACACACACATTTAAAGGCTGCATGGGGTCTTTTGAATTTACATAGCATAATTTAATTAACAACCATTATCTGCTTTTTTAATACATGCACTTTAAAAGTCTTTGCTTTTTATTATTTATTTATTTAAAGATTTTATTTATTTATTTGACAGAGAGACAAGGAAAGAGGGAACACAAACAGGGTGCATGGGAGAGGGAGAAGCAGGCTTCTCACTGAGTAGGGAGCCCGATGCAGGGCTCGATCCCAGAACCTTGGGATCATGACCTGAGCCGAAGGCAGATACTTAATGACTGAGCCACGCAGGTGCCCCAATTTTTTACTTTTTATTTAAAGACTTATTTATTTTTTCAGAGTGAGGAGTGTGTGCACGTGCAGACATGAGCCAGGGGAAGGGCAAAGGAAGAGGGAGAGTGAGGGAGGAGCAGACTCCCCACTGAGTGTGGAACCCCACACAGGACTCCGTTCCATGACCCAGAGATTACAACCTACGCCATAACCAAGGGCCCGACACTCAACTGACTAAGACACCCGGGAGCCCCTAGAATTCTTTGCTTTTATCAACAATGCTGTGACCCACATCTTTGCACAACATTTTGTCCACGTCCGGGTGATGTTGACAGAAATAAGGTTATGAGGTTAGAAATACTGTGTGTCATTTTCAATTTACTAGGTTGTGTGGGAGAACAGGCCTTTTATTTTTCTAACTTTTCTGATATACTGAAAAGCTGCAAGAATAGTACAAAGAAACCCATATTCCTTTTATGCATATTTACCTCTTAGTGACCTTTTGCTCCTTTTATTTAAATGCCGTTTTGTCGTTTGTGTTTATGAATACTTCTTGCCTCTTGTCCTCCACCTTTCTCTATGCATGTTCTTCTTGAACCTTCTGAGAGTAAGTTGCATACATCATGTCCCTTTGTTTCCACATACTTAGGAGGATTATTTCCAGACAATAAAAACATTTTTTAAAGATTTTTTTTTTTCAGAGAGAGAGTGAGTACACAAGCAGGGGGAGCCGCTGGCAGAGGGAGAAGCAGGCTCCCTATCGAGCAAGGAGCCTGATGCAGAACTTGATCCCAAGACTCTAAGATCATGACTTGAGCTGAAGGCAGATGCTTAACTGACTGAGCCACTCAGGCACCCCAAGAACATTTCCTTTTGTAACTACGATACAGTAACCAACTTCAGAAACATTGGGGCTCCTGGGTGGCTCAGTGATCTCTCTCTGTCAAATAAATAAATAAAATCTTAAAAAAAAAAAAAAAAGAGGAAACTTAACATTGACATAAGCTTTAATCTTCTGTTAATATTTTTGTTTGGTAAGTTGATCCGAGAGTACCCTTTAGAACTCCCTTCCCTCTCCAATACAGCCTCCATCCCAGGAGCACCTACTGCATTTAGTTTTGATGTCATCTTTAATGGGGGAGCAGTTTTTCGGGCTGTCTTTGTCTTACAGGACATTGACATTTAAGAAAAAATAGCCCCCTTCCCTTTTTTAATAAGAGGTCCTCCTTTGGGCTCGTCTGATATTTCCTCCTAGTGAGATTAGGGCTGTGTATTCCCAGCTAGAATAATAATACTTCAGTGACATTTTCTTCTTAAGGAATTATATGGAGACACCTAGTGCTTTGTCCTTGGTTGGTGGTCTTTGGTTATCTGGTCAAGGTGTTGTCTGGTTTTTTTTTTTCTACTATATAGTTACTATATTTTCCCTCAGAACTAATAAGGCATCTATAGGGACAGACACACTTTAAGATTCATGCAGGTATCTTTTCAAAAATTTCTCCTTGGATTTAATTTCTATCGCCAGTTCTTACATGACCTAGGCTTTTCTGTGATGATTTTGTGACTATTGCAATCAACATTTACCAGTTGGTAGTTCCTTCCATCTATTTATCTATCTATCCATTGTCTAACATCTTTCTATTATCGGTATTGACTCATTGAATGCTTTTAATGTTTTATTATTTACTACTTCTCTTAAATATTTTTATGCTCAGATTCTCCTAGATCTAATCAGTGGGAGCCCTTTGAGATTGTCTTCTGTGTTCTTTGGAGATGCTGCCATCATTTTTCTGAGCACGAGCTTTTTTTCCGATACAACATTCTGGGCTTATTTTGTACCTTCTCCGCTATAACTCTGTAATCGACTGTTTCTCTGATTTTTGGCTCCTTCTAAGGAATGGTTGTAGAAACTAGTACTGGGGTGCCATGTGTGTTACTTACTAATGGCAGAGATTCCCTCATGTGCCGCCATAGGAATTAGCTACACACATGCGTGCACACATGCCATATTTTAGAAATCCTGGATTCCCACTAGTACTTCTAAGTCCAATCCATTCCCATAGGGGGCTTATCTCCATTCTATATTTAATTCTTCTTCCACAGTGAAAACCCTGGCTCCTAACACATTTACTCATTTACTCAGTCCTCTATCACATCTAAAAATAGGTTCCGAATTGTTTCACCCGCATGACTACAGAAAACAAACCTAAAAAACATCCTGGATGTGTTTTCCCTCTCTGCCTCCTGAGCATAGAGTATATAGTAAAATACTATGATCATACAAGTATTTCTCTTTTTCTCCTCTCCCTTCACAGTGGTCATGTTGTGAATTTGAAGTCCATTTGCCTTCATTCCTTCTGTTTGCTTTCAACCTCAGGTCTTCATTTTTTTTCTCCACAGTTGTTTGTTTGATATTAATTTTTGAATACACAAACCACGAACATGCTTCCCAAATTCCAAACTCCAAATTCCAAACGAAGGTGTCCTGAGGGGGGCATCCATACAGGAAGTTGGTCCTTTAATGAAAGGAAATGTGGTTCATGCTTTGAAAGTTTAAAACCATCTTTCTTCTTCGTCATTGTCGTCTTCTTCTTCTTTCTTTTTAATTACACCTACTTTTCAAGAACTCAAAAGGAACGAAAGCCACACTTGAGGCTTGCAGGCAGCCTGAGTGTTGTATAGAGCAGAAAATGAGAAACATTGGTTCACAGAAGGGGCAAGTGCCAAGTACTCTGTGACCTTGTCTTTCCTTAACCCCTTTGTCTATGCATCCTGGGGACTGAGTTCTCTGATTCCAGGCACTATTGCCACCTGCTTGGCTTCTTTCTCAGACTCCTTTGTAAGCTTACCCATGATCTTTTTCACTAGTTTCTAGTCTTCTAGTTGATCTCTGAAAACCCCTCTGAGTGGTGGGCCTATCAGGTGTATGCATCTTTCAAGAGTCAGGCTCCTGATTAAATGTGTTTTCTTTAAAACAAGAGGGCTTAAATCTGTATTTAGTGTTCAAGGTTGACCTGTACTCCAGCTCCGCGTGAGATGGGAGTGTGTTCCTCCCACGCTAGGTGGTGAAGCATAAAGCTTTCTTCAAATCTTTGGAATTTGTGGACATTGCCTGTGAACTATTCTTTTATCTTCTTGTCCAAAATTACGGTTCGGTTTTGTGGCATGATGGACCCCCCAACAGTTAATCCTGCATGACTGAATGAACACCATGCAACTTTGGGGGAGATTGTGTTCCAGGACTGACCTTGATTAGTTGAATTAGGGGTACAACAGACTTCACAATTGCTCTTTCCATTCCCGCAGGTAATGCTGTTTCAGGTAGCCACGTAACCTTAATGTGTGTGCGGGCCCACGTATGTGTTCTGTCCTTATGTTGGGAAGATCCCAGTGCACAGCAGTAAAGCAGCTTGGATACCAAAGGCACTTTAGGCTGAGTGTCTGGGGGTTGTCAGTAAGCTTTCTTTCTGTGTTTGATACCGGGCTGTTGTGTCTGTTGTAAGTCAGAGAGTGTAAAATGGGTCTGAAAGGAGGGCGCCTTTGTTCAGCCTCTTCAGCTACTCTGCGAAGCCCTCTGAATGGTGAAGTTAAGGCTTCTATCTACTTGTGCTGGAGAAGGATTTTCCGAGGAGCAGATGTGAAATCTTCTTGATTAAGTTAGCCCCTGGGCTGATAGGTCCCGACCTCAGGTGTATAGGCTTTTTCTCCTCTCTTTGATTCTTCAGTTTCCTAGCTTCTATAAACAGTAAAAAATTTGTCTTCATATCAGCGTGACCTCCAATACATTCCAAGACAAACTTAAAAACCATTATTTTGAATGCACACAGAAGAACTGAGATGATCATTGCAAGTGTGTCCCCTGGTAGAGTCCTTCCAGTGACAGTGCATAGCTAGATGGAGGCCTTGCTTTCCAGCCTGATTCCCCTCTGAGAAATGAATAAATGGGGACCCACGCTCAAGGTACTCACATGTGGGGAAAGCTTTGCAGTACCTTTTTTGTTTCACTCAGGAGCAGGAAATATTTCCACATTTAATATTTTTTAACTTGTCTCATGGAGCTTTCCCCCCACCCCAGCATCATTTACTGTGTCTGTCATTTTTATCTGTTGTTTTTGAATTTTTTTAACTGAAAGCATACCTGTTCCTTTAAAAACACACAAAAATAAATCTATGTTGTTCAGCTAGGTGGTAAAAACTAAAATGAGTATGAATGTATGTTTTCTGTAAGGGTTCTGAAAGCAATAATGGGATCTCTTTAAGCTCTACTGTATAGGAAGGCGAGCGATCCATCAAAAGCACAGTCTTGGATTCAGGTCTTCTATTTAGATTAGGAATGTTAAGAAAGATGGATGGTAAATGTCTTTTAGCAGCATTGTCCCCCAAACCTGAAATGAAATCTAAAGACTCTCAAAGAAGGTTTCAATTACACTAGCAAATGACTTGAACAAGGATTGGGTAAGGGGAGGTCACGGGCCAATGGAATGCCAGTTGTGGATTTATATTGTTTAAAATGAAAACATTATTTCCATTAACCCCTTTCCACTAACACCTCCACCAGAGTTATTTCCAGATTGTACGTTTGTAGGTGTTCGTCATATTTGATAGAAATACCTTATCACTGGTGTGAATTGCACAACCTGTCCATGAGTGTATTTTTTTTTCCTTCCCCGCCCAATACACAAGCTGAGGTTTCATTTGGCTAATCCTCTAGAGAGATACTGGCATCCCTGTGTTCTCCAGACTTGATTTTAAAATGTAACAGTAAGCTACCCAGTTGCAAAGAAGCATTTGTAGACGTTTTAATTAAAAAGCGAAGGAATGGATTCTGTGTTGTGGTTTTCCACGATAACAGCTAGCCGACTGCCAAATCACACTGTGTACTTGAGTTGAGGGAGTGAAAATTCTGGGTTTCAGGGTGACTCTCAGAGATTTGCCCTTAACTGTCGATGTGGGTTTTAGTGTGGTTTTTTGCCCTCTCACTGCAAATGGAGAAGAGAGTCGGTAAGCAGAAGCTGAAGCATCCTTTTAATGAGTTGGCTGTAGTGTGCCATAGTGTGTGCTCACGGCAGACACTTTAAAAGAGCACCATTAATTTGAATAAAACAGGAGAAGGTAGGTACTTTGTACATCCATAAAGCACTGAAGGGGATAAATCCAATTATCTGTTCAATATTTAATGGCCATAAAGTTAAAAATTTTAAAGGCAGCACCTCGGAGACTGCTTAGTCAATTCTGTCCATATTATTTTTGACATTCAAAAGTCAAGGTAGAATAGCCGTATTGACGACAGCACTCATCACACCGGTATGCCCATTTAGTGGCAATGACCCTGGGATTGGTGTTTCTCTACACAGCTGAAGATCAGTTGCATTTTTCTCCGCCCCAGGAATTCTGTGGAATCCTCGGAGTCTACTGAGCTCCTGACTTTTCTTTTCAGTTCTTTGCTGTTGGTTCTTAGTATGAAACGTAATCAAGAATGGTTGCCTGAAATAGCGGAAAACAGAAGAACCAGAAGAAAGATCAGCTGTTTGAACTGAAAAATGGCTGTTAAAGAAAACAGTTTTTTAAAAATATATTTCAAAACTTCTTATCTAAGAAATTCTCTTCAATCCCAAACCTGTTTTTACAGATTTTTTTTTTTTAACACCGTGCCTATTTCCTAAGCAGGTTGTGAAGGAAAGAGAATTTATTAATTTTGCCACCTCTCTCCGTTCTTTTCTGCAGCCTGGTTTAGCTAGTGAGGCAAGTGAGGCAAGTAGGCACTGCTCTGTGGTTCAAAGGCAGCTGGACCATAAAGCTTCGAAGAAAATCGATGCACTAGCGACAGTTGGAATGAATGTCAATATGACAGAGTGATTTTGTGATAGGGTGAAGCTTTATTTTTCTTGCCTATTAGCCAATGTAGTATCCTAATTAGTCATTAACATCCTCTCACCTTGTATGGCCCGAACTATGGAAGCATAACTGATATTTCAGAGGGTCAGTGTAGCTGTCTTTCTACTTACTCCCTTCTGCTTTACATATTTCCTCTTGCAAGGCATGATGCCCTTTTGTACATTTCTGCCATAGAACTGTGTGCTCCCTGGGCATTAGATCTCTTTCAACGTGGCTATGGTTGCCTGTAGCTTTTTATGTTTTTATTAAGCCGCACCCCCCCTCCTTTTTTAAAACTAATACTATGTGACATGAAGGTTTACTATTAAAATGTTGTAAGAGGAATCGTGGGGCGCCTGGGTGGCTCAGTGGGTTAAGCCTCTGCCTTCGGCTCAGGTCATGATCCCAGGATCCTGGGATCGAGCCCTGCATCTGGCTCCCTGCTCTCTGCCTGCCTCTCCGCCTACTTGTGATCTCTGTCAAATAAATAAACAAAATCTTAAAAAAAATGTTGTAAGAGGAATCGTGCAGGAAGACCACTTCAACAGAGATTAAGAAGCAAAGGTTAATTGATTACACGAATTAGGAGAGGGTGATGGGACACTTCCTTTTGTTCTGTTTTGTTTGGTTTTCCAATAAGAATTTCAAGGTCCTCCCTGTTGTGCATGCTTTTTAGGAGTCTGGTTTTCCTTGGGACTGCTCATCAAGTCCTTTATCTTTTTCTTATTTTGCTACCCTTTTGCCTTGAAAAGGACACTTAGTGTGTTTCACTCGATTTTCAAATGCAAATTTAGCTCATTTCTGACACACGGATGGTCTCTAAGGATGGTACTCGCTGAAATTTACAACCATTTAGTGTTCTTGGATCTTAAGAGTTTTAAGTGGATTGTTCCCTGTTTTGTTCCAAGTGTCTTGTGTGATTTGGCTGTTAAACCTGCAGAAACCATTGTTTCCTTAGTGTTGTATGAGGAGAATAGAGGTAAGGAAATGATTTCCTGGATAATTCAAAGAGAAGATTTAACATCCAAATCCCTACCATGCTACTACACGGGGACTTCCAAATCAGCTTATGTTGCAACTCCGCACGACAATTGTTCAACTCATTTATTTTTAAAGAGCTTTTATATGTGATACATGTTAAAAGAGACCAGAAGAGAGGGACTTTTAACACTGTTCTTCCTGCCTGCTCTGAACTTGAAGTACATGGGCACTTCATAGGTGTTTGCTTGTGACCGCCCAGCTCTTACGACGTAAACTTGAGGATAGAAACCCTTTCTTATGTAAGTATATTTCTAAAGCAGTGTTTTCTTCCTTGTATGACGTTAGGCCCTATCTTTATATTGCCAACATTATTATTTACATGATACTTCCTTCTAAGTTGACTTTTATTTTTTAAAATCCAACCTCGGGACGCCTGGGTGGCTGAGTTGGTTAAGCAGCTGCCTTCGGCTCAGGTCATGATCCCAGCGTCCTGGGATCAAGTCCCACATCGGGCTCCTTGCTCAGCAGGGAGCCTGCTTCTCCCTCTGCCTCTGCCTGCCACTCTGTCTGATGAATAAATAAATAAATAAATAAATAAAATCCAACCTCATCCAGATCAGTATTTGCCATGAACTTACAGGTTTGTGTGGGCTTTATTTTCTTTTACTATGTTTAAGTTAAAATCTCAAATGTTAAAACCGAAAGTGTTTTATTTCTGTACCACTTAAAATCCATCGGCATAGCACACTTGAGAACTGGTGTCTTAGCATTGCCTTGCCCATTCTCAAATTCCGTGAATATTTAATGGTGGAGGGCAGAAAACAGGGTTATTGCGTACTTGGTGTATCAAGTACTGTTTGCAATACTTTGTGTAGGTTTTCCCATTTAATCTTTTTAACAACCCACCGCATAAGATGTCCCCGTTTTGCAAATGAGAGGACAGGCTTGGTGACACTCCCAAGGTCAATTAGTGAAAATCAGAACTGAGGTAGGACCCAGGCCCTTCAGATTCCAAAGTCTGTCTTTGCTACATGTTGCTGACTCCCAGTGATAAATGAATGGATCCCATGTGTCCTCTGTTTTCCCATTGTTCCTGCTCTGCGGATTGAAACCGGATTCCCGGTTTTCTGAGTGGCATTTGTAGTTTGTGATTTTCCTCTGGAATTGTAGTTTGCATGACTCTGAAAGTTACTACCTTCCTTTTAAAAGGGCTTGTGCAAAAGGGAGCCTCTCCACACTTCTTTGATTCTTTAAAAGTTTCATTAGTTAAAAATATAAAGCAATTAAGTACCTCACTTAAGTTCAAGCTGGTCTCTCTGTGTGTAATCCTTTATTTCTTACGGCCTGAATCACTACGACACTTTGGAGATGAAGCTTGGAGACAGTCCTATCCAATTCCCCATCCTTATCCAAGACGGATGCTTGAATCCCTTTGTCCGCACACATGTGTGATCACCTAAATCTTTGTTTGATTACCGCCAGTTATGCAGGCTCACTACTCCAGTAACTGTTATAAAACTGAGAGGACTTAGGGTAATCAGTCTTCCAAGACTAGTTTCCTAGTACTTAAAGGTTGCAAGTAGTCTGCTGCTTGCTTACGTAACTTTTTTTTGGTGGTGGAAAAGAGAAAAAAAAAGCTTTAAAATTACTATTTGCTTTTTGATAAACTCAGAAAACATTTTATATTTCTCCTTAAATCATTTGGTTGCCATTTCAGATAATCATTAGGGTTCTCTCTTCATTCACCTGATGGTATACCCCATGTTTAACGGGATCACTTACATTGGTGGATGGTTTAACATTTTGAAACTAGCACACAGTAGCACTTTGCAGAGAAAAATCAAAACTGACGTGTGAGGGATGTGCCTGGTCTGACATGGACATCAGACCCAGTGTGGTTTTGTGAAACTTCTCTTTAGCTGCTAACTGAGCATTTTATATTTCTTTTTCTAGCTTGTACTCCTCTTGGTTTCCTGTCTGACTTACTTGCCATATTCATATTACATATTCTAAATTGAGGGCAGTGGGGAAATGGCGGCACTGGAGGTTTCCCTTTCTGAGCGCAGTCAAGCTGTTTCGGTTCTGAATGGGATGGGTATGTTGAACACAGGAATCCGTGTTGGAACTGGTGCATTCGCAAATCGGCTATTTTCACTCCCATTGATTTGGCCTCTATCTGTTGATTTCACTATATGGTCTACACTGAAGGGGGAGGAAGAGGCTGTTCTCTTGTTGCTTTCTCATAAAATTAATTGGTGCCTAAAACAAGTATTATTAAAAATACTGTATTTTATAACACACCAAGATGAAGGATAGTTTCAGTACCGAGCTGATTTCTGTGTGTTTATGTCCATCAACTCATAAAATTGAGAAACTAAAATGAGTCGTAATTTTTAGTTTTAGTCTCCCGAGCTAAAGTTGATCAGGGATGGTGACCGGTGACCACATAGTTTTCCTATGACTCAAATAAGCACATAATGCAATGGACCCACAAGCTTTGCCCGTTTCAGGGAACTGAGTCAACACTCTTTCCCTTGTCCACACACAGAATCTGAGTTTTACAATGAAGACAAAAATCTAGTGCAGCAGTTTGTCAGAGAATATTTTAAGCTTCTGTGTTTTGCCTGTTGCCCCCCCCCCCCATGTGTGAAACGTTGGTATCACAAGACACACAGGCTATTTTTGGTCTCCTACAATGTAACTCCACCGACCCCATGCCAGACCGAATCCTTCCATAATGTGCTGTTTTCTCCAACCTAACCTTTCTGGAGGGAGGAGTAGTAATAGGTTTATTGTCAGTACTGTGAATATTTTAATTGAAGATAAACTAGTTTTCTTTTTAAATGTCTTCAATATTACATATCTTCAGTTTTATTACCCTAATTTCAGTAGATTGGCAAAGCCAGATAAGCCCAACGACCCTAACCTGATTCAGCATTCATTACTGCTGCTAAATCAAATAAGACCTGGCTAATGGAAACATGGCTTGTGCAGCCATTCTTCAATTTAATTAGAATATTGTACATTGTATTGCACTTATATGTGTATACCAGAGACAGAATTTTATAATCAATTTGGAGACACTCCTGCTGCACCCTCTAGCTAGAGAGATTTATCATTCACTGTGAAATCTCTTTGTGGGGGAAACCTATAAATTATTAAATATCAGGATTGCTTGGAGGAATGGAGCTGGGGCGAGCTCACTTGGATATGCTGTCAAAGGCTAGGAGTTTTCATTCTCATGAGGTGGGCAAAGATTTTCTGCAAAGGGCAAGTTAGTCAATATGTTAGGCTTCATAGGCCATACGGTGCCTTTCACAACCCCTCAACTCTGCCACTGCGGCGCCCCAAAGCTGCCACACACAGTATGTAAACGAACTAGCAAGGCTGTGTGCCAATAAAACTTTATTTATGGGCACTGAAATTTGAATTTTCTATAACTTTCATGAGTTGTGATCTATTAGTCTTGAGAAAAATGTTTTTCCCCATCGATTTAAAAATGTGAAAATGAGGGGCCCTTGGCTGGCTTAGTCAGTAGAGCTCTTGTGACTTTTGAGCACAGGGTCATGAGTTCAAGCCTCATGTTGGGCATAGAACTTACTTTAAAAAGGGGTGGGGGAGGGAGGGATAATTCTTACCTCGGGTCCACAGAA
>ML109443.1:11042-24542 GCA_003697995.1 Taxidea taxus jeffersonii | reverse complement strand
TCTCCTGCAAAAGTACTTGATCAGTCATCGTTCGGCATCCTCGTGGAAGAATACTTGAAAAGGACTAGTGCTTGCTTCTTCGCTGCACTTTCTTTATTCATCTCTTTGTTGTTGCGCGGTCTCTGTAAAGTGAACGGAATACACCAGACCTCTCCAAAAATGTTCATCTGTTTCCTTCCCCTCGATAAGCCGATCATTTGCAAACGTGTTGGAAAGTCATTCTAAGTGTCAGAGAGCTTTCTGAGCAACCTCTGCTGGCAGTTTCTTAGGTGGTACACAAAGTTCTGTAGGTCAGCTTGAAATCATAATGCTTGCAAGGAAAAAAAAATTAAAATTGACTTCAAAGGACAACTCTGACACGGTCAATTAATAATTAAAACAGTTTTTTAATGAGCTATGCAATTACCTGTATGTCCCTGGAGATGATGGTTTATGGTATTATCACAGTGCCCTTTCTTTAGTCATGGCGCATGACATTTGTAATTTAAAGCCGGCTAGACATTAAAGTGACAGAACTTTCATTAACCTTGTCTAAAGTTTGGTGATGACAAATGACTTATAAAACATGCTGTTGTCAAAATAGACCACATGCTTAAGTGCCTTAAAAGTCCTATGGGCTCCGAGAGGCTTTGGAGCCTCCGGAAGAGACAACGGCCACCCGTGTCACCTGGGTGGTAACTGAATTACCTGACGGGATCCCCGGTGACTGGCACGATTTCTTCATTCTCAGGTAAGTGGTACCTGTTTCCGAGAGCTAATGTACTTTTCATGGCTGTCTGCTTCAGGTGGGTTTCCCTTGGGCTTTGTACCGCCTGACCTTGTTCTCTCAACCAGCGGTTTATGACTGTTGAATAATTTCTTCTAAATCTGCCTTGCCTTGTCAACTTTCAAGTCTACGAGCAGTTTTAATTTTTCAGCTTGAAACCATTCCAACAATTAGGGTTCGATTTTTAACTTTTCTGGTATCTTACTTTTGCATTCTTAGCCATCTGGTTGTGCTGGGTCATAGCCATCTTGATTGTTTTGTTTTATTTGAAATAAAACATGCTCCCTCCCACCCAGAACCTGTGTTTCAACAGCATCCTGTATTTTGCAGTTTTCTTCATCATATTTCTTTTTAGAGAGGCATTCTGAAAGTACTGAAGGAGATCTTTTCTTTCATCCTTTTAGGAGGGCGGTCCTTTCCAACAGTAGTAAATATATTGTAATTTTAATGAACAGGGAGCCTATGCTGGGCACTGCACTAAAAGTTCTATCTTACATGGTCCTCAGAGTAACCAGAAGTGGTAATACTACTACTCTATTGACAAATGTGGAAACTAAGGCACAGAGAAAGTACTTATTGTTCTAGAACTTGTTGGTGAACAAGGATTTCTGAATGACTAATACCAAAGATCTTGCTTCCAACCGTTTAGCAACATGGCCTCTCAACTCACTACCTGTTTATTCACTTTGCTTTCACCTATGTACAATACAATAATTTCATCTTTGTACTTTACAACATGCCAGTAAATTAATACTGGCTAGTCACTCAGTAAAAATGAATATACTTAACATTGTGAGTAGAAGTTGAAAGGATATCTTATTTGAAAGAAGAGTTAAAAGAATTTATAAACATCCTGTAACTTAACTAACACAATAGGTAGTTCATAAGTATTTGCTATTAGCATATTCTGTGCATTTAATATGTAATATATATGTCCTGGTTCTGATCTGAGTTTGTCTTATGATTAGTTTCCATAAAACTAAAGGCCACAACACATTCATAAAACATTGTCATCTTCCTTTTGATCAATGTCGATACATTTCTTAAACACTACGTATTATGCATTACAAGGTATTAAATACTTTTGTCCTACCAACATATTTCCTATGTTTATATAGTCTACATTTCTACAGACTAATCTTAACTATTTTTTTGGTCGAAGGTGAACACAAAATATAAATGTAGAATTTAGTAATTATCACAAAATAAACACCTGAGTAACCGTCACTCTGATCAAGAGATAGAATTTTGTCAATACCCAGAAGTCTCCCTCATGTCCTATCAAAATTACTACTCTTCTGTCCTCAGAAACAGCCCAGATTTGAACTTTGTTGCCATAGTTTTGTATTTTTGTTTTGCTTTTGTGTTTTTTTTTCAAGATTTTATTTATTTATTTGACAGACAGAGATCACAAGTAGGCAGAGAGGCAGGCAGAGAGAGAGAGAGAGGGAGGCAGGCTCCCTGCTGAGCAGAGAGCCGGATGTGGAGCTCAATCCCAGGACCCTGAGATCATGACCTGAGCCAAAGGCAGAGGCTTTAACCCACTGAGCCACCCAGGCTCCCCCGTATTTCTTATTTTTGCTTGTGACATTTTAACTTATTATGGAAAATGTCAAATATACAGGAGCAGAGGGAATAGTGTACTGGACCTTCATGTTCCCATCACTCAATTTCAATAACTAACTCATGGCCAATGTTACTTCATCTGTCACCTCACCCATTTTCCCCCCTCACCCTCAGTGGATCATTCTAAAGTAAATTGTTGACATCATATCATCTCATCCATGAAGAGTTCAGTGTGTTTCTCTAAAAGGCAGGATGACTTCTTCTTCTTTTCTAAGATACTATTTTTGGATGTGAGGGTGATCTGGCTGTGACATCTATCACCCCGTTGATCAGCAGGGTTGATTGGGCTGATGTGGCTGGCTGGGGGGTGTTCCTTTCCTCCCTCACTGCTGCATGTGCATCCCTCTTGAAGCTGCCTGTTTGGTTGAAGAGGACCACCTTTCCCAGTAGAGGAAGACCATTCTTTGGTCAAGGGTATGTGAGTAGCTGTGCTCCCCTGTTAGAACTTTCAAACAAGCTCTCAGGGTCCATTTGTAGGAGAATATAGGGTAGTCAAGCTTCCAAGATTCCAGACACATCCAAGTGAGGCGTTGCACTTGGCAGTCTGGCTTTCTAAAAACAACAACAACAACAACAACAACAACACTATTTTCATACCTAAATAAATTAACTATAATTCCTTAGGGTCAACAATCCCCATCCAGTATTCAAATTCTCTAATTGTTTTATCTTTATAAAACTTTTTGTTCGTTTGAATCAAGAGCCAGGTAAAGTCCATGAAAAACACCTGAGTGGTAAATAGGTCAAGTCTCTCTTAACCTAGAACTTCTCCTTCCATCCTTTTTGTGTCTCCCTTAAAGTTTGTTGGAGAACCTGGATTGTATGTTCTGTAGAGTTTCCTGAAACCTGATTTGGCTTATTCTAGCCTTAAGATGTTGGTTCACATGATTCTTTATTTCTTGATCTCCTCTAAATCAAAGTAGATGTCTTATCTGTTACAGGATTGACTTTCTTATTTGTGGAGGGGGGTGCATGTATGAAAAGCAAGAATACTTCACAGGTTGGCACATAACATCTGTACCTTTCTGTGTGTGAGGTAAGTACTATTCGAAGATCATTTCTTGTAGTCACTCTTTTAACAGGGTCTGCAAAGTGGGGATAACCCTATTCTGCCATTCCTTCATGAAGAGCAACTTCCCCTCATCATTTACCTCAAGGCGCAGTAGATAGAGGGCAAGAAAGTAGGATTCATTCTTGACCTTTATTTACCAACTTTGAAAATAGTTGGTTCTCTAGCATCCTTAAAAGGTTGTTTGTGAAAAAAAAGGTTTTCTTTTGAAATCATAGCTTTGAATATGGTTATGCTTCAATCCATTATAATTATTATTCTATTTTTGCCCATATGATCCTGTTTTTTACCACGGGAGCCTCTTCATGTTGGTTCCTGAGGCCCTTCACCATGATTCTAGAATCTTTGTTAACATACTTCTCTCCTAGTATAAGACGTTCCAGGTTCATTTTGTAACATTTGTTTTTTTTCCCTCAGACCTGGAATAGGCTATTTTTTCTAGGAGCTTGTTCCTTTTAATGGGAAATGTTATTTAGAAACCATAATCTGGGCACTAGAGGATGCTTATTGCTTTTGGTTAGATCATTGTTTTTAGATCTTTTTAACGTACAGAGCTCAGAAATACAATTTTGCTCTTGTCTTAAAGATAAAATGCATAATGACTTCATCTTGTCTCTTCCAATTCCAATTCAGTCGATATAATTTTTACTTAAAATCAGACATTTACTTAAGTCATGCAGTTGTATTCTCATTTGCTTTTATGCCAGAAATCCTCATTCCTAATGACACTTCCATTGGGGGTTCTCCAAGTGGGATTACATCAGACATGCCCTAGCATAGTCTCTGGTAGGTAAAGCTCCGTATCTATATTCTTTTTTTTTTTTTTTTTAAGATTTTATTTTTTTACTTGACATGGACAGAGATCACAAGTAGGCAAGAGGCAGGCAGAGAGAGATGGGGAAGCAGGCTCCCTGCTGAGCAGAGAGCCCGATGCGGGGCTCGATCCCAGGATCCTGAGATCATGACCTGAGCCGAAGGTAGAGGTTTAACCCACTGAACCAACCAGTATCTATATTCTTAAGTTACATGGGTGATTCAGGGGTTCACCAAAAGTGTGGAATCACTCATCTATTTTGGGAACTATTTTGTTGTAGAGATCCAGCTGTACCCCCTCTTTTCTGACTTGATTTCATTGTGTAACTCACTGCTCTCTCCATCGAATAGAAAAGACTACATAGTTTTTTGACCTTGTGAAAGCTAGGCTGCAGTTCTTTGACCCTTGGAATGCTAAAACACAGGTGAACCTCACAACTAAGGCTCTGCCTGAGGCCAGAGGGAGAAATCCTCATTGCTTTGAGCGGAATGTCGGGGCCTGGAGTAGATTTGCTTAAGGGCAATGCTGCTTTTGATAAAATATCAGAGCAATTCAGGTCCTTGTACTCATGTTCTTTTTCTTTCCTCTAATGCAGAAATATTAATTGACAATCAAAGGAATAATAAATATACATCCAAATTCACAAGACTTTGGGGGCCCATCTTTAATACTTGGGCAAATGCAGGCCTGTTTTGGGTTATGCCCTTCTTTATCCCGGTTCACCTGAGAGTGCCAGTGTTATCCTTGTTCTTGTTTCTGTATTCAGAGTCCTGAAATCTGCCTGGTCATCTTACTGCTCACTTAGAAGAGACTGAGGGTTCTATGTAGGTCCATCTAACTTTTCACTGATTTTTGTTAACCTGAAAATGATCACATTTTGGTTTAAAAAAATTTCCATTAATTTTGATAATCTTTTAACTTCATTTACTATTATCCTTGTTTTATGTTTTTGAATCTGCAGACTTTCACATTTTTCAAAATGTTGTCAAGAAGGAGGCAAAGTGGCCACTGTTGTTCTCACTTAGTGGTATAAAATGGAACTTCAGAGCAGACGCTCACCTCTCTGATTTAATTCACATATGTTACAGGTGGTGGGGCAAATACTCATGAATGATTTGTGATATTCTTTGTTATAAAACACAACTCTTATTTTTTTTAAAGAATTTATTTATTTAGCAAGCAGGGAGAGGGGCAGAGGGAGAAGGAGAGAGAGAATCTGAAGCCTGATGTGGGACTCAGTCTCAACCCTGAGATCATGACCTTGAGCTGAAATTAAAAGTCAGATGCTTAACCGACTGAGCCACCCAGGCACCCCTAAAATACAACTCTTTAAAAAAATCAAAGTAGCTTCCAGTATTGCAGTGTAAGTGAAATAATTTTAGGCGAGTTCGAAAAACAATTAGAAGATGAGAGTGAGGATCCTGCTAAGTGCCTGGGATGGATTTATTTTTAGACTTTGGCACTAAGTTGAGCATTGAGCTTTCTGATTGTTAGCCAAGACGTAAAGGGAAAACTTTGGCTCATATGATACTTACCTGATTAAAGAAAGCACGTGAATTCACATTGGATGCAGACATTTTCCTGGCACTGATTTCTGTGAAGAAAATATTCTATGATCCTACTAAGAGACATTTGTAACAATGAATTATATGTTCAGTGATGATTTGGTAAAAGATATAGAAATAAACTTCAAGTGAACAGTTTTCATACATTTCTTGACTAATATCACCTGAATTCATTGGCAGAGTTTTACACTTGATGTATATCAGACATTAGAAGAAAAATGCTAATGGGAAGTATTTGTGCTACTGTCACTGTGATATATGTGTTTTTCTATCTTTTTACTTTTATTTGTATCTTCATATTTAAAGTGATTTTCTTAAAGAAGTTTAAAATTGGGGCTTCGTTTTTCAAAAAAAAATATTCAGTCTGACAGTCTCTGCCTTTTACTTGGGGTGTCTACACCATTTACTCTTAGTATGGTTACAGACATACTTAAGCTAATTCATATTGTTTGTTAGATCTGTTTTTCTTTTTCTGCCTTTTGTGTGAGTTAAATACTTCTTATGCTTCCAGTTTATCTCCTCTGTTGGTTTAAAAGTTACAACTCCTTTTAAAAAACATTTTCATGATTGTTTTAGGGCTTATAGTATACATCTTTAACTCATCAAAGTCAATCTGCAAGTGATTCTATACCATTTCATGTGTAGTATAAGGATCTCACATTCTATGCTTCTATTTTTCTCTCCTAGCCTATGTGCTCCTTTTGTCATACATTTTATTTTTACATACACTATGAACTCCACAACACATTTGTTTTTGTTTGGTTGACTCATTAGCTTTTAAAAACAATTTAAGTATTTAAAGATATCTTTTAGATAATAGAACATTCTTATACATTTATCTATGTAGTTACCATTTTTGTGTATTTTCTTTCTTCAGAAATTTTTTGTAAAAATTTTAGAATTTTCCTAAACATTTTTTTCTAAAATTTTTTTAGAAATTTCCATCTAATATCCTTTCCCTTTTCCCTGACAACTTTTAAAACATTTCTTATAATGCAGATTTATTGATAGTGAATTCTTTCAGCTTTTGTAGGTCTTAACAATTTTTTAAAAGTATTTAACTTCTTTTGCTTTTGTTTTTGGAAGTGAATTTCACTGCTTAGTCTAGTTTGACAGGTATTTTATTTATAAGCTTTAAAGATGTTTTTCCATTGCCTTTTTACTTAAAATATCTTTGGAGAGAACTCCAATATTATCCTTATCTTTTTTTCTCTCTAGAATATGTCAGTTTTCTCTGGTCCCTTCTAAGTTTTTCTCTTTACCTAGTTTTGAGCCATTTTATGATGATGTAATTAATCATTACATAACTCTTATTTTAGGTATAGTTAGGTATAGTTTTCTTTGTTTTTATGGTTGGAATAATTGAGTTTCTCACATCTGTGGTCATCACATAGCTTAATGATTTTATTTTGTTTTTATTTCCTTTCTTGTCACTGTTTCATCTGGGGCTGTTTTTATTTTGTCCTCAAAGCAAATGGAATATCCATTCAGCTCTTAAATCTTATTCAGCATATTTTTTACTTCACACATGGAAGTCTACCTCCAGAATTTCCATTTGGGCTTTAAAAAAACACCTTCCATGTATCTAGTTTGAATATGTAGTATACAGTTATATTCTTTTAATCTCTTTGTCTGTTAATTCCATCATTTGTGTCAATCTGGATCAGTTTTGTTTTCTTAATATGGGTCTCTCCCCCCCCCCCACCACTTCTTTACATGTCTACTAATCTTTGATTGGATGCTAGACATGAAATTTTCCTTGTTTGGTACTAGATATTTTTGTATGTGCTCTGGAGTTTTATTCTGGTATGAAGTCACATTACTTGGAAATAGTTTGATACTTTTGGTTCTGCTTTCAAGATTTATTGAATGGAAGTGGAGCAGTGTTTTATCTAGGGCCAGTTATTTCCATTACTGAGGCAGTACCTTTCTCAGTAATCTGATCTATGAAAATGATGAGGTTTTCATTCTGTCTGGTGGGAATAGACACTATTTCTAGACTTGTGTGTGGTACTCATTGTTTCCTTTAACATTTCAGATGTGTTTTTTTGCCCTAGCCCTGGGTAATCATTCACATACATGCGGAATTAGTGCTCTGTTGAATGCTTGAGAGGGGCCTCTGCAGATCTCTGGGGTTCCCCTCGATATAGCTTTCTCCTTCTTAGTTCTTGGTCCTGTGGATCCTAGCTGCTTTGTTCTCTCTGGGCTCCACCTGTTTCCCTCCCCTCTCTCGGCTGTGTCCTGGAAACTGTCCAAAAAATAAGTTCAGGGCAATAGGAGGGCTCACCTCTTCTGTCTCTTGGGAATTGACTGTCCTTTGTTGCTTTAGTGAATACCAGTGTTTCTCTCTCTTTCTCCACCACCCCCCCCACCAGTAGAAGAGTGACTCTGTTTCTGGTTATTCCATATTGGCAGGAAGCAGAAGTCTTTATTAGTTTTTAGTATAGGTTAAATAACCAGTAATTCTGAATTATTTAATGGCCAGGGTGTGGTGACACTGGACATTCACTCTGGGTGCTTCTGACTCTTCCTTTCATAGGTGGTTATATAGGGATCAGGGCAGCAAACTCTAAAACCCAAGTTGGAAATGCATCTGTACTAGTCAGCTTGGGTCACTGTCACCAAATACCACACACCGGGTGGCTTAAAGAACAGAAATTTATTTTTCACATGCTGGAGACTGGGAAGCCCAAGATTAAGGTGCCAGCAGTGTAGACTTCATCCTGACACCTTTTCTCTTGGCTTGTAGGTGGGTCCCCTCTTGCTGTGTGTTCACATGACCTCTTGGTGCACAGAGAGAGGGCAAAGTCTCCGGTGTCTCTTCAAAGGGAACTAATTCCATCGTGAGAGTCCTACCCTTGTGACCTCACTAGCCCTAGTTACCCTCCCAAAGGTCCCATCTTTAAATACCGTAACCTGGGGGTCAGGACTCGAACATGTGGATTTTGTGGGAGACACAAGCAATCAGTCCACATCAGCAGCCATGAGTGACATCCAGTGTTCTGTGGACTTGAATCTTTGTGTCACTTGTGCAGTTTGTGATTGAGTCCTCTGAACCCCACCTCTGCTCTGGCCTTCCTTACTGCTCTAAGGGGCTCCATGGCAATATACAGAACTTTACCCATCAACAGGCTAGAACCTTACCTGTACTTTTCTGGTGAGAGGATTTTTGTTCCCATAATTCTTTTTGAAGTGCCAAGAACTTACTCAGTTCTGCTGGATTAAAGAGAGCAAAATTATCTGCTTGAATCGGGAGCAACTTGTGGGAAGAGATCAGGGCTATGAAGCCTGCTGGAAGATCTGCATTTGTAGGGAGAATGACTTCAGCAAGGCTAAGTCCTATCATAACATCTTAGTCGTAAATGACAGATTTGTTGCCCAGAAAATGCAAGTGGATGGCATCAGCGCTGTGCCTTTTTTCCTGTGGCAGCATTTCAGAATAATGTATCAGAGCTCAATTTTTTTTTTTTTTTTTTTTGCTCATGCTTCCCACTTCAATTCATATCAAAGTCCAAAGCCTGATCAGACAGTGCTGTTTTTTCTTGCTAATCAGTGCTTGTAGACAGGTGAAATCTGTAAGGATATTAATGAAATCAAAAATCTACCCTGAGCAAAATGGTTGAATTTTATTTCTGTTGTTAATGTTGTATAAATGCAAATATATTTTTTTGTTGTTGTCAGAGATTCCAAGATGCCGTTAAATTTGTTCAGAATTTTATGTGGCATCAGGGGATGTTGTATTTTAATTTACTCTATGAGTTGTTGGCTGTCTTTTCTCCAAACACCGGAGAATGATTTTTTCTTCTCAGTTTTAAAGATTAATTGAAGAACAAAATTGTGACTATGTTTTAACTAATGCATCTCCTGCCAGGTTTTTATTGTAGCAAGCAGCGTTATAAAATCTTACATGTCTAGGTTCTATTACTTGTTCCAAAAAACTGTTAAACCACTCCCATAGAATCCTAGAGCAATGTAAAAATACTATCCTAGCCTCCCTAGTGTTTCGCAGGTTTGCCCAAGGGTTGCGAAGGTGCCATAGGAAATATATGCTTGAATGGTGGAAATTGCCTTTTAGTGGCAATTTTGCTTGGAGACTGGGTGGTTGGAGACCTTGGAGGCCCTTTGCAAAGGACAGTGTGCTCCTTACAGTGATTCCATGATGCCCTAAGGAAAAGAGCGAGGCCTCTCTTCTTAGGACTCATTTAACAAATGTTTCCCCCAAATGAAGTAAACACCAGGCTTTGCTTACTCAGCTAGGCGCTGGGGAGCTGTAAGGAGGCCTGGCACACTCCTCTGGTGCTGTTATGAAATGGGGTAGCCACTCGCCTCCTGTGGCTGTTTAGAGCTGACGGAAGCTAACAATGCAGGTCCTCGGTCGCATGAGCCACATTACAAGTGCTCAAGAGCCACATGTGGTTATTGGCCACAATATCAGACAGAGCAGACAAGAGCACTTCCATCACTGCAGAGAGTTCTGTTGGAAAGTATTATGCTGGAGGTCATTATACCGATTCATTTACACCCAAATGTGGTTTCTGTAACGTTTGCAGGCTTAGTGCCACAGTATCCAAGGGACAGACAGGAAAACAAAAGCACAAACAAAAATGTGCTCTAGGGAAAATTACTGTGAGATATTGATGTGTTCTTGTCACTATATGTGCCCCTAATATTAGGACTGCCCCCCCCAATTATCTTTCAAATAAAGAAGTCGTCTGATGTATTCACACTCTTCCAAAGGCTCTCCTGTTTCGTAGAGATCAGTTTCAGCTGCTGTGAACATTGGAATGGTCTTCATGAATGCTTGCTTGGGATGCTTACAAAAGTCACTTGTTAGCATTAGGGGGAAAAATGTCAGAAATGTAGTAGTTTAGGTATGACCTGACAATGACAAGTACTGGATATCATTGTAAATAAGCCTTTTAAAGAACGGATAAATTAGTATTACAAGTGTCTGTATTACGGGGATCGAAGTTATGAGCCTCTAAGACATATGAAAACCGTCCTACTGCTTAGTGAATTGGTGTTCACGGTGGCCATGTCCTGCATGACTGTTAAGAATGCTGGGTCTAAATCAACCCCAAGGGAACCTGATTTGCTCGGTGTCCCGACAAAAACTGGCTCTAGTCATAATGAAGGTACTTGGGTGCCTGGGGAGCGCTTAATGAAATGTGAGAGAAAACAAAGCACTTTCCTGAATTAAAATATGCTCTGGAATGCTCCGTGTGCTTCTGACCATGTACACAGAACTAACAGAAGGAAATACAGCTAGATATTTAGCTATCTGCATGTTGGTCCAGAAGAGAGTCAAGTTGTGTTTAAAAAAAAAAAAGCAAAACACACCCAGCAAAACCTTATTTTTTTGGATGGATCATCTCATGGAAAATGGGAGATTTTCCATTATTTAGGAATCACTTAAATTTGGACACAGGAAATGTTTACTTCTGGGGATGGTCTTATGTTTTTATTTTCTAAGACACTCGTAGTAGTGTTCATAGAGGAGGACAGACTTAGATTTACGGACGCGATGAAAATAGCATTCAACGGCTGCTGAATAATCTCTTTAAAATAATGTTAAAAATATAAAATGTATGCATATATTAATGTGCTTAAACTGCACAGAAGAATAACATGGAATGAGGGGAAATGTTAACAGTGTTGGACTCCGGGCCGTGGGATCCCTCTAATC
Source organism: Taxidea taxus jeffersonii (assembly GCA_003697995.1). Taxonomy (NCBI): domain Eukaryota; kingdom Metazoa; phylum Chordata; class Mammalia; order Carnivora; family Mustelidae; genus Taxidea; species Taxidea taxus. Next base: position 13,016 of record ML109443.1, on the reverse strand, counting down.
TCTTTGCTCCTTTATTTTCTACTTCATTTTCTAAGATGAATATGCATCCATTTTTAGAACTAGAATAAAAAGAAAACTTAAATTATCACTTAAACAGAACATGTTGAAGAGAATTCTTCATTTATAAGCCCATACTTGTACGTTACTCGCTCAGTAAACGAAGGAAGGATCTTCTGTGCACAAAGAAGGGTTCCGCGTGGGCACCTGTGCTTTTCTAAGGGAAAATGTATTGTCTAGCCAGCGCATCTTGTTTGAGTGCTTTCATTTTTTTTTTTTAAATTTTATTTATTTCCTTGACAGGAGTGCTTTCATTTTTAACAATATTCAGAATGTCCTGCTAAAAATACGTCTTGATGATTCTTATGTGTGCTATTGACTTTTTGCTTTCTGCAGCAAATAGAGGAACATGGCATGCCTCACCCAAGGTCTGAAATACCCAAATTTCAACCGCCGGGATGCCAGGATACTGGAAGGAAGGATTGACCGCGTGGGAAATAGTTTAAAAGTCCTCTGCTCTCTCGGGGCACCCAGGTGGCTCAGTCAGTGAAGCGGGTTAAGCGTGGACCTCTTGATTTCGGCTCAGGTCAGGATCTCAGTGTTGTGAGATTGAACCCCAGGTCAGGCTCCCTGCTCAGCAGAGAGTCTGCTTGGGATTCTCTCCCTCAGATCTTCCCCCAGCTCGTGGGTGTATGCACACGCACGCGCAAACACACACACACACACACACACACACACACACACACGTTCTTTCTCTCAAATAAATAAATCCTTTCTTTAAAAAAAAAAGTGTCCAGCTCTTTTCAGATAATTTCACATTAATTCCTGGTGAAATAATGTAGGAAGATTACTTTGGAGGTGAAGGTAATTTAGGTCTACTTTTTGTGTGTCATTGTCTTACTATGACCTTGAGTAAGTCAAATTAGATATTTCTAATTTCCTCTGTATTACTCATTTGATACCTTATGGAGGTTTTTCCTTTTTCCTTCTTTCTTCTTTTGTAACTTATTTTGACCTCTTTGCAAGAAATGCACATTCCAAGAAATGTGACCACAGATCTGTTCTTGGGAGGCTGTTTCTTTCTCTCCTCCAGTGCCACTTGTTAAATCACACGGACTCGGAGACAAAAGGCTCATTTCTTTGCGTGTTGTCGTGAGTGGAAGAAAGAAAAAGATTAGCAACTTGCTGCATTTAGAAAGGGACTTTTCCCAAGATATGCAGGGGATGTGATCTTCTAGGCTGGAGAAGACTAACCGTCTTTCCCTCCTTACACAGTGTGGTACAGAAGCCCTATGTGTAAAATGTACTGCCTGTTGCTTTGGACATCACTTGACACTAAAAAGCTATGCATTTTGTATTTTGGCATGTCAAGAATCTTAGCCAGAGGAATTAAAAATAAATATTTAAGTAGGTTCCTGACTCTTCCTATCAAGGAGGCACCGAGACAGGCAATTTGCTTAGCAAGTCTTTTTGTTCGCCTGTTTTTCGTGCTGCAGAGAAATGTGGTGTTTGCTTCTGATGATTCGAAATGCGCATGCATTATATGATCAGAGTGGAGTGTAGGATACGCCGGCGCTATCTGCGGAGGGCTGGATGATAACGGGTGACCGTAGTGACAGAAAGAACTGTGTGTCCTGGCAGAAAGGAGTCCTTCATCAGGGTGAAAACTGAACCACACAGTATGTGGTTTAATCCCGCTATTTGGCTGGTAGCACCCCCGGTGTAAACCTGCTGTGTCCTCACAAATGCTGGATGAGTAGATGGATGAGTAGAGCCATGCTTAGCGGGGCTGTGGTGGCCACTTGGGTGAGATCCTTCCGTGTCCTTGAGACCAGATTTCTAAATACTCTGGTCCTGGCCATTGCTTCACAGTTTAAGCCAGACTAGCGATCTGGGCATGTTAGCATTTTTGGTTGAATATTTTGAGAAGAGTCATAAATCTGGGTCCCCACGGCAAAAGTTTTGCTGTGTTTCAGG
>ML109443.1:0-10642 GCA_003697995.1 Taxidea taxus jeffersonii | reverse complement strand
CTCTGTTTACATACTGCTCATTTACATTTTGAAACGGCACTAACAAAACTGCAATATATAGGCTTGGGAACAAACCCAACTGACCCACCGTAGGCCTGCAGCTCAGCTGGTGGGACTGGCCCTGCAGGGAGCATCCTGGGAAGCCCGTGTGGAGGCCTGTTGAGAATACACTGAGCCCGTCAGTGTGTTATATGGAGGAATGGAGATCACGCCCACCAGGTTTTTCTGTGAACAACTACAAATTACTATAGCTGAAAATTGTTGAAGAATTTAATTTTTCCCATTGTTTTCCTTTCTGTTTTCCAAACTAGAAGCCAGATACAGTTAAGTAAATACTAATGAATCTTATTAAGAGAGGTACATGTCAACATTGGTACTAAGTCCAAAGTGGTTATTTTTACTACTTTGGACATGTGTCATGTATGTAGTATATTAATGGATTGGTTTACGATGTTCTTTAAAATTTTCAAGAATAGAGAGGGACACACCACCAAATGTGAAACAGAATTAGGAATGTGAAATTGTCGATGATTTCAGTAGAGTCCTTACTGTTCTAGGAGCATCGTAGATACTTGAGCACTAGGTCAGAAGTAGGATATTGGGATCTGGCCCTTACCAGACAAAAGAAAGTGTTGTTTTTGTTGTTTTTTTCTTTTTTTTTTTTTTTACTGCTTTCTGTTTTACTCTGCTATGGCAAATGCATGGAAGACTTTTTCAATTGTGACATTTATGGCCATGATAGATGTGCTTCTGCCAGATCGAGTGCAGGTATTTCCACTGGGAATACAAGGAAGGAGTTGATTTAAGCAAATGTTTGCTTAAAAAGGAAAAGGAGTAAAAGGAGGATACAAGAGAATGCTAATTGGGAGGATTTCAAGTATAAAAGAGACTTAATGATGGATGTCATGTAAATGTTAGGAACACTTTTGAAAGGAAAACTGGGCCTTAGAAAAGAGTTGATAGAAGCAAATATTTCTGGAGCTGTAGGTTTTGAGGCTGAGACACATTCACTGCCAGAATAAGAATGAACATACCTGGGGTACCTTGGTGGCTCAGTTGGTTAAGCAACTGCCTCCGGATCAGGTCATGATCCTGGAGTCCCGGGATCAAGTCTGGGGGAGTCTGCTTCTCCTGCTGACCTCTCTCCCCTCATGCTCTCTCCCTCTCTCCCTCTCTCTCTCTTAAATAAATAAATAAAATCTTTAAAAAAAAAAAAAAGAAGAACATACCTGAAATTTTACCGAGAATGATCATGGATATATTAAAAATTATAAGCGATCCCAAGATCATTTGGTTCAGGCCCCCAAGAAAGCACTAGGGCAGAACAGTCCAGGATCTTAGCCTTTCTCATTAGGGAACCAAGTACATTCTTCAGCCCTTCCTAGTTGAACTGATGCAATGATCAGTGGACCTTGAATCTAAGGAAACAAATTTCTGTTTATCTTAAACCTCCTCTACTCTGCTTTTGCATGCATTCATCTTATCCTTAACTTAGTCATCCAGATTGCTGCTTAAAGGGGAAAATTACCTTAAAACAGACTTGGCAAATAAACAAATCTATCACTGTCCAGGGTTTCTGAATCCTTCTTAACACATTTCTTTTAAGAAGAGAAGGAATGATCCTTTTAAAGAAAAAAAAACAAAAAAAAAGTTTTTAAAAAGCATTGAGAAGTCCTTACCTGGGGCACCCCTAATCAACCTTGGTCCACAAGTTGAATGATTCAGTAGAACGTAGTGGGTTCTATCTGACATTCAGAGAACAGCAGCCAACTGTCAAAAAATGGTGGGAGATGGTGATAATGACCTCCATTTAAGGTCACTGGTGCTTGAACGCACACAGTATTCTGGCACTGGCTAGGCCACATCCTGCTGGTCATGGAACTGACGCCAGGTTAACTGTGTGAGGCCAAGGGAACTCTGAGTGTAGTGACAAGAGGCAAAAGAGCCTGAGCTCTAGGCTTGGACGATGATCCTTAACGGGAAGATTTATCTGGACGCAGTGTGTCTGTCTACATTTTCTCCTGCTAGGGACTTGAAGAAATGAGTGAATGAAATAAACGTGAAATTCAGATCCTTTAACATCTAATGACAGCTTTACTCCCGTGTGTCCCCTAACACCAAGTAGGTGCTTGATTGTGGAATGAAAGATCAGCTGGACTGTGTTTTCTGGGTAAAAACCACTGTGTGGACATCTAATAAAATTAGTCTCGGTGTTGGGCTTGCAGAAGGAGTGATGATGTTTCGGGTACACATCTAAACAAGGAAGAATACTTCCTTGGAGGTTATAAGCATAAAAATACTCCGTGACCTCACAATTATATTGATGTCTATTTGTGAAGGATTAAATAGTGTCTTGCCTCTTTTATTTTGCTTTTAATCATTCATTGTTAAATAGAGGTTAGGCCATCTGTCTCTGCCAAGATCTGCCTAGATATAGAAGACTGTATTATAGAGATACTTAAAAAAAATTCTAACAAACCTGTTTATACGATTACTCTCCAGGCATTTCCCTAAAGCAGTTTTAAGTAAATTTCCTGCCAACTAAACCACACCTTTATCTGTTAATTAAAACTATTTTTGTTGACTAGGTCTTGATGCTCTGGAGGCCTGTGGGAATTGTACTTAGCTATTTTTTCTCTTGAAGATAAGATAGGAAGCCTTGTCAGGTTTAAAAGGTAAACTACAGGGACGCCTGGGTGGCTCAGTTGGTTAGGCGGCTGCCTTCGGCTCAGGTCATGATCCCAGTGTCCTGGGATCGAGTCCCACATCGGGCTCCTTGTTCGGCGGGGAGCCTGCTTCTCCCTCTGCCTCTGCCTGCCTCTCTGTCTGCCTGTGCTCGCTCTCTCTCTCTAACAAATAAATAAATAATCTTTAAAAAAAAAAAAAAAAAAGGTAAACTACAGGAGCACCTGGGTGGCTCAGGGGGTTAGGGCCTCTGCCTTCGGCTCAGGTCATGATCCCAGGGTCCTGGGATCGAGCCCCACATTGGGCTCTCAGCGGGGAGCCTGCTTCCCTTCCTCTCTCTCTGCCTACTTGTGATCTCCGTCTTTCAAAAAAAAAAAAAAAGGTAAACTACAAAACTGTCAGTTTTCTGATATCAAGGTATATTCTTTGGAGAATCAACATTCGAAATGGCCATTCTAGTTAATTCTCAGTGGTACAAGATAGGGCAAAGGGGACTGGCCATGTTTTGGCCCTTGGATTTATTTTATTTTATACCAAGTGCTTCTTGGGCACTTCCGCCTCATCAATATTCCTTAGGTGTAGGCATCATTAACCTCAGTGAAGACTTTGTTACAAGCCATTGACGGAACTTGTTTTGGCATAATATCGTTCCGTTATTTAAATGCAACAAACCACCTATATCTAAACTGAATGAACAGAGTTGAGAATTGTTCAGAATACGGAAGGAGAAGGTTTATGTGACCGGGGCAGTGCTGCTTGCTTGCGTGTGAGTGTGGGTGCAGGTGTGTGTTGCTCCCCCTCCACCCCCGCACACACAGGTACAATCTGAACGTATGGTAGGAATTTTCCTTGATGTCAGTTTTATTCTTTGAATTGTTTCTTCTTAATCAGATGTAAAATACAGTGAAGAAGCATAAGCAATCATCAATAATGGCTGTATCCACTGTTCAGGATCAAGTTCAACAGCACACAGGTCACTCAATATCTTCAGAGGCTGTAGTGCTTGACTCTGCTCTGGGATTCTTTAAAACGTTTCAGCTGAGAGCCAAGGAGTCCTGTAGGAGCTGAGTTACACATTTCGGTTTCCTTTATGGGAAAACGCTACACTACTACTTCATTATAATCCTACTGACCTCTTTCTGGCAAGAGCATTACCAAGTACCCAGCACTGCGTGTCCGAACACCTGTCAGTAACTCTAGTTTATAAAGGATTATTGGTTAATGACCTTGCAAAGGCAGGCAGTATGTATTGGTAGTGATTCAGTGTTAGAGGCTGTATGAATGTTTTACTTGCTCGGGTGCCTTTCTGTTTTCCCTTCTGGGGGCAAATTCTCATGTTCCCCCCACCCCCACCTTTTTAGAGAATTTATGAGCCAAGAAGTAAGGCATTTTCAATTATATGTAGACAGCATAGACGTTCTAGGGATTCTTAGTCAAAATGTAAATTACAGGTTACGGTGCAGTTTGAGCGCTTTGAAAGCCAAGTGCATTTGCACTCTGTAAATATTAGTGGTCGCTGTGAGGACCACAAATGTATCAAGGCAGCTCCATCTTGCTGCAGAATTGCAATCTTAAAAAAATAAATTCTTGTTGGATCTAGTAAGTAGACTACAGGGGTCCGGGAAGACATTCAAGTAAGAGTGTACCTTTAGGAGGGGCTCAAGGTCACAGACGTCTGCTGTCTTTGAGAACGTGTGAATTGCCTCCCAGACACTTATTTTGCCCGAAGACTAACTGCGTTCGGGCTTCTGCTGACAGCACGCCCCTTTCTGTGCATCAGCACAATTAGAATTGGAGACTGCACTGCTGCTTGTGGCCTTTAGGATTTAGTCATGGAATGTAAGGAATTTTCAACAGGAAATGTATCTGGCTTTGAAATATTTTCACCTGCTGCCGTCCCTTAACCGGCATGCCTTTTGGGTGTCAGCGTTTGATTCTAGAATTTCGTCTGGAGTGTGTGTGTATATGGTTTTCTCTCAAGTGACCCATTTGATGCTGTTCGTATATGGTCCCCATTATTAATAATCGCGTAAGCAGTGTTAGCAGGTTTTGGCAAATGCTCGATTTCATCTACGCCCACGAATGTAAAACTCTTATCGGCAATATAATTTAATTTCACTGTCCGTTTTGGGTTAGGATGCAGCTGCAAGGTCAGCAAGTATACAAGTTGTTTTCAAGAGGCCAGCTTGTGTTGTGATTGTACTTCTCTGATCTGTCTGCTTTGGGGGTCTTCAATAACAAATACATGTCAATATCAGCTGCTAGGTACATGGTATCTTATTTTGTTGCCAGAGAAAATCTTACTTAGACCCTCCTCTGATTAATATTCTTAGCCAGTTGCCTATAGAATTTGACCTAGCAGAACGTGGCATGTAGTAGGTATACAATGAATGGATGGTAGCCATTATTGAGGTCACAGGTTCCTGAAGGTCCTCAAAATACACTTGAGTGAAGGTCACCTAGGAATTGAAATATAAGGCCCTTGTGAGGGTTATTGAGGGACATCGGGTGTCACCTTTTAGAGGGTCTCAAACTTAGCCCTACTTGGAGATGACTTTGAAACCGTATAAAGCCTGTGTGTGTGCGCGTGTTTGCCTGTGCCATTCTCTTATACTTAAACTGAAGCAATTTAGAATATTCAACAAAAACACAGTCAGGTCCATCTTATCCTTAAAATAGCCATGTTCAGTGCTGGACACATAGTAAAGACCCAGTAAATATTTGCTAACTAGCTCGGGTCTGAATACCTAGGAGATGGGCAATTTCGACAAATGACTGAAAATGTGAGATCCACTGTAGTTAAGGAAGAGACCCGTTTCTCTGAGGCAGTTTATAAGGTGATGGTGTTTGTCTTGGGCTGATCTTTGACCACGATGTTTCTCTAATGGCTGTGTTTCGTTGGGATTCCTACTGGGTGCCAGCCATTGGACTTGGTGCTTGGTATCTGTCGTCTCCTCTTGAGATCCTAGACTAGTTAGAAATAGAAGACATTTGATACTGGAATGAAAGAATTTTTAATCCAATTTTTCTATCTCCTGAGGTTACCTAATAGGCCGGTAAAGGGAATTGCTTGCTTGCCATTTGCACTGGTTCTCTACGTGACGCTCGTGCCTTTGAGCGGTGTACTTGACCACTCAGCTGGAAAATTGTCAGTCTTCATAGGAACGCTCTTTTAGATGCTAGAACATCTGTAGAACAGCCTCTCAAAGATTCCCACCATCTTATCACAAGCCACACAGATGTGCCTCTCGTTTTGTAGTATTTTTTTTAAAATGGTGATGCGTATATGTATACAAAGCGATTCTGAGAGTCTGCTTTGATGATTGATTCAAGACTACTCATCTCGGTTTTGTTTGCTTGATGTGAGCAGCACAAAACATTTATCTTTCTGTACTGACAATAACAGTGGTCAGTATGAAATATTCAAAGGGCACTCGAAGCATTGACTGATAGGGAAATAGTATTTAGCTTGCTGCGTTTAGGAAGCTAACCCTTAGAAAGGTGGTTAATTCTAGATTTATTTGTACTCAGAGTTTGTGGGAGTGATTTTAGTGGGAGGGATGATCATTGAAGCAAATGGCGCAGGTCTGTGTGTTGGACCAGATGAGATGACGCCATTGTCCACTGTGTTTTAAAATTATTGATGTAGCAGGGATGAGTCTCAGAATAATTCCACCAAGCGAAATAAGCCAGATAAAAAGAGCACATACTGTTGGCCCTTCACTGTGTGATTCCTTTTGTATAGAGTTCTAGCAAAACACACTATGACCTACAGGGAGACAAGGTAGATAGGTGACCAAGGGGAGGAGTCACAGACAGGCACATGGGAGTTTTGCAGACGGTGGATATGTCCATAATCTTGATTCTGGTGGTGGTTTCACAACACTTTACTCACTCAGATCTTAGTAAGCTGTGTGCTTTATATACAGTTAGTTATGTGTCAATTATACCCCAATAAATCTGTTAGAAAAAAAATACAAATTTTTGCGACACTTACCCATTATGAACAAGTCATTGTTTAGAATCTATTACACCAGACCTCAGGCTCCAAGAAGACAGGCTCTTTCTGTTTCATTCCTGTGTTCTCCAGGCCTAACTTGTGAAAGGTCTCTACATAAGTCCTCACTTAAGTATGATGAATGAGTAAGTAGACCCATCCATGTCATGTCAGCCACAGACAGCTCTCGCTTACCATTTGCTCTGTGACTGGCGCTATCTAAAAATACATTATTTTATTAATCTTCACAACATGTTTTTTTTTATTAGAGAAACCATCATTTCACCTCACTTTATAGAAAGGGAAGTAGAGCGTAGAACAGTTAAGTAACATGCCCTAGACCACTGGATAATGAGTGGAGGGAAAGCTGAAGTCAAGGCTCTCTTGATTTCAAGTCTGTGATAACCTCTCCACTTGGACCCTCTGGCATTTCTTCACGGTTTACATGGATTTTTATGAAGCCATGATGGAGAAATTTGCAAGAATAGAAGACTCAGTTCCTGCACCTCACCTTCAACACAATGGGAGCTCGGTAAACATTTATAAATGAGTGAATGAACTCGGTGCTGAAAGGTCTTCTTACAGGAAAATCCTCTTCCTTTTATTTATTTTTGCAGTATTAATAGAGCAAAGTTGTCATATTACACACGGCTCTGTTTGTACTGCCTAAGACCTGAATGCAAGGTGGGATAGGTAAACAGAAGAAAACCCCTTTGTGGGGAGCATGGGTTTCTGCCAGCGAATATAGCTGGGGTTCCTGGGGGGCCCAAGGAACGCTTCTTCATTGTCACATGTGAGGTTTTGTGCTAGGAGGGGAGGAAAAGAGCATAAATTTACATTTTCTTCACAGTTGTATTATTAGGTTCCTCTAAAAGCAAGTTGATTTTTGTACACCAACATTAAAATTCCAAAAAGGGATTCTAAAATTGTTTGCATTGTACTTTGACAACATGGTTGGAATACTGCCCCCCCACCCCCGCCCATGGCCCACTGCTTGGTTAGAATGAAATTTAACCATTTTGGTTGCATTTCTGAAAATATCTACTTTTTTAAGGGGAATTTGATTTTTTTTTTTTTTTTTTAAAGAACTGTTATAACATCAAATTTACCTTCAGGTGTGTGTGTGTGTGTGTGTGGTGTGCGTGCACTTGCGTTCATGTGTCTGTTTTAATACTAGTGGATTAAACTTAAACTGCCAAGCTTTCTGAGTTTGGCTTAGTAGGACAATTTCCCAAATAGTGATGTTTTTTTCTCATATAATGGTAGGTAGAGGCTGCAGTGAGATTTATGTAGGCTACTATTTTCCCTATAAGTGTCCCTTAAAACACCACCACCAACAACAACAAAAAAGAACTTGGAATGCCTTATTATCCCCATTTTTAAAAAGATTTTTTTTTATTTATTTGACAGAGATTGAGAGAGCACAAGCAAGGGGAGTGGCTGGTAGAGGGAGCAGGAGGAACAGGCTCCCTGCTGAGCAGAGAGCCCAATGTGGGGCTCCATCCCAGGACCCTGAGATCATGAATTGAACTGAAGGCAGATGCTTAACCAACTGAGCCACCCAGGCCCCCCTCCCGCCCTTATTAGTCCCATTTTAAAAAGAAAACAAAAAAGAAAAAATCTTGTGTAGGGAAATGGTAAATATGGTTGATTTTATCAGACTCATTTCCCACAGACATTCCCTTCTTTGTTTGCTTAGTCACGTAAAGCAATTTATCAAGTGCACATTATGTGCCAAGGTCTGTGTTAGGTGTTGAAAGTAAATAAGGGGACACTAATACGTGCTTTCTGCCTTGGTGGAGAGAAGGTGTCCTCTCTGCATATGGTTTTGCTTTTGGAGATATCAGTAGTACCAGAATTGTTAATACGTTTATATTCGTCAGCTCTGCCAAAATCACAGGTTATTTAGGTCAAGTTGCTTGATCCTTGTGCCCTTGTTTCATATTTCATGAAATGGACATACTAACTGCTTCTCTTACGTGAGTTATAGAACAGATAATGTACTTCATGAAAAGACTTAGAAAAATCCATAAAAAATAAAATCCATAAAAAATAAGAGAATAACGTAGTGAGCAACCCACTTTTCGAGTGTGCAGGAATGTGTGTGCATGTTGCACGAGATTCGAAGTTGAAATTAATCTATTTAGTTCTTGATTTCTAGGTAGTTTCCTTATAACTTGATTTCTCTAGAGATGACTTAAATTCATTATTTCCTTATCTTTGTGTTTGGGATGGAAAATGTGGAAAGTTTTGGCTTTTGGAGTTGGATCATTTGCATTACTGTCATTCTTGCAAATTAAATTTCTCCAAGATGTATTGGAGTATTTTTGTTCAAGTACAAGGAAAATGGGCATGGATAGGATTTCTCTTTACTGGCATTGGTGGATCCATTAGAGATGTTTAGGGAAATCTTCTCTACAGTGTATTGGTGGCGCATAAAAGGAATGCATAATATCTTATAATTAAGCTAATGATCACTAATTTGTGGAGAGTCCTTCTTTGTAATGATATCAAGGAACACTCTGGGGACTGAGGTGGTTATCCTTAATTTCAGTATTACTTGAAAACTTTGAGTTATTGTAGTCCCGCAGTTTCCAGAGAAATTTCGTATGCACATAAACTCGCTTGCTCTCATGACTTCCCCATTGTGCAGGGCTAAATGTATCTATCGAATATTGTGATTTTCTGGCCACTTGCAAGTCCCTTAAAGGCAAAGATGATGTCATACTGAAATTTGTATCTCCCCACTCACCACCCTCTCTTCCCAGTTCAGGAAAGAGCAGAATGGGAATCTGCATTCAAGACAGCAGTGTAGACCTCTCATAGAAACTGGATCAGATCGTAGGTTGAGGCTTGAACCCAAATGATGCCTTCAATTCTTCTGTCTATTCCAAATCTTAATCTGGGGACGGTTGTGCTGTTTGGTGAACTGCACTAAAGACTTTTGAAACAGAGAAGCAGAAAGTTTGAGGAGTGCTAAAAACAGATGCTGAACCTCAAGCATGGAGGGATCCTGCCACAGGTAACCCCCATCAGCTCTGTGTTCTCATGGTAGGTTAGAGAAAACCTTTCTTGGAGCTGGGCTGGGAAGACAGTCTGGGAAGACAGTGGGCAAAGCTGGATGGCATGGAGAAAATGGGGTGAAAGTTCCATTCTCCCCACTCCTGTTACATCTCTCAACCTGATGATTGGTAATGTTTGTCATATTCTCTTAAAATTTACTGTTGCTCATGTGCCCTTAAGAATATCTTCCAAATTCATTCTTTCCCTATCAAGCCCAAAGAGTTAAGTTGTTTGTATTCATTTTTATTACTGATACATAATCCATTTGTATTACGGTAACTATAACGTCCAAACTTCTGTCTTGAATTATCTTTTTTTCTTGCATTTTAATTCAGTAAGCTTCTAGTCAGTGCCTGTTGCTTGCGAAGTACTCGACTCAGTGCTGGAGAACTACGGTAGGAGGCCTGGCTTCCAGGCCTTGAAAAAATTAAGGTCTACACACATAGACACGGACCACTATAAGGAGTTATTTCCCCCCAGAAAGTGCAAGTGAGTGATGAGGTTACAAAGCTTATCGCTGGCCCAGAGATCATGGCCTTGGTGCACTGTATTAGGGAGCTTGCATTTTATCTAGTAAGAGTGAGAGCCCACCAAAGGATTTTAACCAGAAGTGTGCCCGGTTTCACACTTGGATCTTAGGAAGGTCACTCTGGGAGTTTTGTGGCAGATGGATTTAAATGAGGCACTATTGGAAGAAAGGAGACCAGGACTGAGACTGTTACAAAGATCCAAATGGAATGGGGCCAAACTGGAGCAGATCAGAAGGACCAGAGTGTACGGAGAAAGGTCTGAGAAACAGACAACACTGACGTGATTCGAAAATGGCTTTAAATTTTTGGCATGTTTGATAAAGGAAACAAGTGAGGGAAAATGATCAACCTGTTATTAGTCTTTCCC
>RCUC01160331.1:0-97173 GCA_003697995.1 Taxidea taxus jeffersonii | reverse complement strand
TGGATATTTACATGCTAAAGAGTGGACTTAGACCTCAATCTTATACCACTCACAAAAATTAACTCCAAATGAATTAGACTTGAACATAAAGACTTGAAACTATAAAACTCTAGAAGAAAACATAGGAAAAAGCTCCTTGACATGGGTCTTGGCAATGCTTTTTTTGATATAACCTAAAACACAAACAACAAATAAAAAATGAACAAGTGGAGGAAACAGTCAACAAAACAAAGAGGCAACCTACAGAATGGGAGAAGATATTTACAAATGACAGTACAGACAAAAGGCTGATATCCAGAATCTATAAAGAACTTCTCAAACTCAACAAACACAAAACAGATAATCATGTCAAAAAATGGGCAGAAGGGCACCTGGGTGGCTCAGTGGGTTAAAGCCTCTGCTTTCGGCTCAGGTCATGATCCCAGGGTCCTGGGATCGAGCCCCACATCGGGCTCTCTGCTCGGCAGGGAGCCTGCTTCCTTCTCTCTCTCTGCCTGCCTCTCTGCCTAAGTGTGATCTCTGTCAAATAAATGAAATCTTAAAAAAAAAAAATTTAAAAAATGGGCAGAAGACATGAACAGACACTTCTCCAATGAAGACATACAAATGGCTATCAGACACATGAAAAAATGTTCATCATCACTGGCCATCAGGGAGATTCAAATCAAAACCACATTGAGATACCACCTTACACCAGTTAAAATGGCCAAAATTAGCAAGACAGGAAACAACGCGTGTTGGAGAGGATGTGGAGAAAGGGGAACCCTCTTACACTGTTGGTGGGAATGCAAGTTGGTACAACCACTTTGGAAAACAGTGTGGAGATTCCTTAAGAAATTAAAAATAGAACTTCCATATGACCCTGCAATAGCACTACTGGGTATTTACCCCAAAGATACAGATGTAGTGAAAAGAAGGGCCATCTGTACCCTAATGTTCATAGCAGCAATGGCCACAGTCGCCAAACTGTGGAAAGAACCAAGATGCCCTTCAATGGACGAATGGATAAGGAAAATGTGGTCCATATACACTATGGAGTATTATGACTCCATCAGAAAGGATGAATACCCAACTTTTGTATCAACATGGACGGGACTGGAAGAGATTATGCTGAGTGAAATAAGTGAAGCAGAGAGAGTCAATTATCACATGGTTTCACTTATTTGTGGAGCATAACAAATAACACAGAGGACATGGGGAGATAGAGAGGAGAAGGGAACTGAGGGAAACTGGAAGGGGAGTTGAACCATGAGAGACTATGGACTCTGAAAAACATTCTGAGGGTTTTGAAGGGGCAGGGGGTGGGAGGTTGGGGGAGCCAGGTGGTGGGTTTTATGGAGGGCACGTATTGCATGGAGCACTGGGTCTGGTGCATAAACAATGAATTCTGTTATACTGAAAAGAAATTAAGTAAATAAAAAAAATGAACAAGTGGAACTACAGAGCTTCTAAACAGCAAAAGAAATAATCAATGAAGTGTGAACACAACCTATAGATTGGGGGAAAAATCTGCAGGTCATATTTCTGATAGGAAGTTAATATCCAAAATATATAAAGAACTCATAAAACTCAACAGCTAACAACAATAGTAACAACAACCCAATTATAAATGGGCAAAGAGCCTGCATAGACATTTTTCCAAAGATGAGGTACAAAAGGCCAACAGGTATGTTAAAAAGTGTTCAATATGACTAACCATCAGGAAAATGTAAATCAAAACCACAATGAAGTACCACCTCACATCTGTTAGAATGGTAATCATCAAAAAGACAAGAGATAACAAATGCCGTTGAGGATGTGAGGAAAAAAGAATCTTAGCACACTGTTGGTGAGACTATAAGTTGGTACTACCACTACAGAAAACAGTATGGCAGTTCCTCAAAAAATAAGAAATAGAACTACCATATCATCCAGCAATTCCTTTTCTGGGTATATACTTGAAGCAAACAAAAACACCATGGTTTTTTTTGGAAAAATGTTTATTCATTTCTTCTGTCCATTTTTTCATTGGATTATTTGTTTTTTTTGATGTTGAGTTTGATTAATTCTTTATAGATTTTGGATACCATCTATCAGATATGTCATTTACAAATGTCTTCTCCCATTTCCCAGGTCGCCTTTCTTTTGTTGACTGTATCCTTCACTGTGCAGAAAATTATCTTGACAAAGTTCCAATCATTCATTTTTGCTTTTGTTTCCCTTGCTTCTGGAGACATACCTAATAAGAAGTTCTACGGCCAATGTCAAAGAGTTACTACCTCTGTTCTTCTCTAGGATTTTGATGGTTTTCCATCTCACATTTAGGTCTTTCATCAATTTTGAATTTATTTTTGTGTAAGGTGTAACAAAGTGGGCCAGTTTCATTCTTTTGAAACTCATGTCACACTATATGTTAATTGGAATTTCTTTTTCTTTCTTTCTTTCTTTCTTTCTTAAAGATTTTATTTATTTATTTGTTAGAGAGAGAGGGAGCAAGCACAGGCAGACAGAGAGGCAGGCAGAGGCAGAGGGAGAAGCAGGCTCCCTGCTGAGTAAGGAGCCCGATGTGGGACTCGATCCCAAGACACTGGGATCATGACCTGAGTCGAAGGCAGCCGCTTAACCAAGTGAGCCACCCAGGCGTCCCTGTTAATTGGAATTTAAATACAAACTTGAAACTACAAAAATAATTAAAAATTAAAAACAAAACCCAAAACACGATGTTGAAGGAATATTTGTACCCCCACGTTCTTTGTAGCATTAGTTATAATAGCCAAGACATGGAAACAACTAAGTGTCTATCAACAGGTGGATATCAGAATGGATAAAGAAAATGTGGTATATATCAAATATCAAGTGATCTGTATAGGTCATTTTGCAAAACAGAACAAAAATGATAAAGGGGAGATGCTTCTCATTACAAGTAAATTGGATTTGTCAACCATCTGACCAATGGAAGCTGCATGGTTCAAATATTTTGGAATTTCTTATATTTTGGGACAGATACAGTACTGAAATGAGAATACAGGCACACCTTGTTTTACTGCATGCACTTCACTTTACTATACTTTACAGTTAATGCATTTTTTTTTTAGAAATTGTGGTAACCCTGTGTAGAGCAAGTCTATCAGCACCCATTCTTCCAATGGCATTTACTCACTTTGTGTCACATCTTGGTAATTTCCACAATACTTCAACTCTTCCATTATATTTGTTATGGTGATCTGTGATCAGTAATCTTTGATGTTACTGTTATCATTTTGGGGCATCATGCACCACACCCACATAAGATGGTAAACTTGAATAACAAATGTATGTGTTTTAACAGTTCCTCTAACCCAGTCTCTCTCCCTCTCCTTTGGCCTCTCCTTGGGACACAACAATATTGAAGTTAGGCCAATTAATAACCTTACAATGGCCTGCCTCTAAGTGTTCAGATGAAAGACTCATATATCTCTCACTTTAAGTCAAAAGCTAAAAATGATTAAGCTTAGTGAGGAAGGTATGTGGAAAGCTGAAACAGGCCTTTTGCACCAAATAGCCAACTTGTGAAGGCAAAGAAAAGGTTCTTAAAGAATATTAAAAGTGCTACTGCAGTGACATGTGAATAAGAAAGTGAAACAACCTTATTGCTGATATGGAGAAAGTTATTGAGTGGTCTGGATAGAAGATCAAACCAGCTACAACATTCCCTTAAGCCAAAAGCAAATCCAGAGCAAGGCCCTGACTCTCTTCAATTTAATGAAGGCTGAGAGAGGTGAGAAAGCTGCAGAAGAGAAGCTGGAAGCTAGCAGAGGTTGGTTCATGAGGTTTAAGGAAAGAAGCCATCTCCGTAACATCAAAGTATAAGGTGAAGAAACAAGGGCTGATGTAGAAGCTGCAGCAAGTTATCCAGAAGATCTAGCTAAGACCATTAATGAAGGTGACTACACTAAACAACAGATTTGCAATGTAGATTAAACAGTCTTCTGTTGGGAGAAGATACCATCTAGGACTTTCATAGCTAGAGAGGAGAAGTCAGTGCCTGATTTCAAAACTTCAAAGGACAGCCTGACTCTGTTGCTAAGGGCTAATGCAGCTGGTAATTTTAGGTTGAATCCAGTGCTCATTTTTTTTAAAGATTTTTTTTTTTTTTGACAGACAGAGATCATAAGTAGGCAGAGAGGCAGGCAGAGGGGCAGGGGAAGCAGGCTCCCTGCTGAGCAGAGGAGGGGCTCGATCCCAGGACCCTGAGATCATGACCTGAGCCGAAGGCAGAGGCTTAACCCACTGAACCACCCAGGTGCCCCAAATCCAGTGCTCATTTACTACCCCTGAAATCCCTGGGCTCTTAAGAATTTTGTTAAATATCTATCTGCTGTATAAATGAAACAACAAAGCTCAGATGACAGCATATCTGTTTACAATATGGTTCACTGACTATTTTAAATCTACTGTTGATACCTACTGCTTAGAACAAAAAGATTTCTTTCAAAATATGGCTGCTCATTGACAATGTACCTGACCCAAAAGCTCTGACGGAGATGTACAATGAGATTCATGTTGTTTTTATGCCTGCTAACACAACATGCATTCTGTAGCTTATAGATCAATAAGTCATTTTGACTTTCAAATCTTATTCAAGATATACATTTCATAAGCTACCATATACAGTGGTTCCTCTGATGGATCTGGGCAAAGTAAACTGATAATCTTCTGGAAAGGATTCACCATTGTAGATGGCATTAAGAACATTCATGAGTCATGGGAATAGGTCAAAATATCGTCATGAAAAGGAATTTGGAAGAAGTGATTTCAACCTTCATGGATGACTTTGAGAGGTTCAAGACTTCAGTGGTGGTAGTAATTGCTCATGTAGAAAGAGCAAAAGAACTAGAATTAGAAGTGGATTTTGAAAATGTAACTGATCTGTTGCAATCTCATAACAAAAGAGACATGTTCGTTCTTTTGCATGAGCAAAGAAAGTGGTTTCTTGAGATGGAATCTATTCTTTGAAAAGATGCTGTGAAGATTTTTTTTAAAGATTTATTTGAGAGAGCGAGTGAGCACACATGAACAGGGGGAGGGGGCAAAGGGAGAGGGAGAGAGGATCTCCAGCCAACTTCCTACTGAGCATGGAGCCAGATGCTGGGCTCGATTTCAGTGAGATCATGACCTGACCCAGAATTAAGAGATGCTTAACTGACTGAGCCATCCACATGTTCCAGTGCTGTGAAGATTGTTGATATGACAGCAAAGGATTTAGAATATGACACAAACTTAGTTGATAAAGCAGTGGCAGGGTTTTGGAGGACTGACCCCAATTTTGAAATAAGCTCTATTATGGGTAAAATGCTATCAAAGAGCATTGCATGCTATTGAGAAATTGTTCATGAAAGGAAGAATCAAGCATGGCAACCTTATTGTTGTCCTCTTTTAAAAAATTGCCACAGCCACCCCAACCTTCAGCAACCACAACTCTGATCAGCCAGCAGCCATCAACACTGAGGTAAGACCCTCACCAGCAAAAAGATGATAATTTGCTGGAAGGTCAGATAATGGTTAGCATTTTTTAGAAATAAAGTATTTTTAAATTAAGGTATACACACACACACACACACACACACACACACACACACACACACAGTTTTTTAGCTATAATGCTACTGCATACTTAATAGACCACAGTATGGTGTAAACATAACTCTTATATACACTGAGAAACAAAAAAATTCATTTGACTCACTTTATTGTGATACTCACTTAATTGTGGTTGTCTGGAAGTAAACCCACTGTATCTCCAATGTATGCCTGTAGTTCATTTTATCCTCAACCTCAATTTCCCCTAAGGCCATAATGGGAATATTCACAGTTCAGCTTATCTGTTTTACTGCCACCATGCTTGTTCACACCTCATTCCATCACTGGCATACTGTTATTTGCAGGGTGAATATAATTATCTATAGAAATTCAATGGCTTAAAGTTGGAATAAGAGTAGGATTCATAGTCAGACAGATGTGAATTTAAATTCTCATTCTTCTACATACTCTGTGATCTTGATGGAGGCTTCTAGAGGGGTTACTCTATGTATTAAATGAGGTATGTAAAAGACAAAGAAGATGACTCTATTTCCTCAAACAGGCACGCATTTTCTGTACCTAGGCCTTTGGGCTTCTATCCACTCCTTCTTACAAGATTTCCTTACCTAACTTCCAAGGTTCAGTAAAAATTCTCTTCCTCCATACAGCTTTTCCTGCTCCCTCTCAGCCAGAAGGATTGCTGTCTTCTGAACTCTCTTTTCCTGCAGACCTACAGTAGGGCATATCACTTTAGTGACACCTTGGTCTTAGTGGTCCTCTATCTCTCATTGCTCTTTTTCAGTCCCACCAAGCTCTTCTTCCTCTGCTTACTTCTTAAAGGCTGGTGTCTTCAGGATTCTAGCATAGACCCTCCCCAATATTCATTCATCTATTCATTCTTATTTAACAGATAGCTATATTCAAAGTACATTCTGAGTCTGAGGGTTGTATGAGTGAACAAGATATTCTGGGTTCCCCCATTAGTGAAGCTTGCTTATTTATTTATTTATTTATAATTTATAAAAATTTTTAAAAGATTTTATTTATTTATTTGACAGAAATCACAAGTAGGCAGAGAGAGAGGGGGGAGGCAGGCTCCCTGCCGAGCAGAGAGCCTGATGCGGGGCTTGATCCCAGGATCCTGGGATCATGACCTGAGCCAAAGACAGAGGCTTTAACCCACTGAGCCACCCAGGCACCTGAGTGAAGCTTATTTAGACAAACACTTAAGCCAGTAAGACAATGGAAGGTTTGTAAGTGCTATGAAGGAAATAAATCTGAATGACAGGATAGAGAACTGAAATTGGGATTAATTAAACAGAGAAGTTAGTAAAAAAGATGCTCTGAGTTGATGACATCTATCTGAGCTGACTAAAAACCCAAAGGTAGGATGTGCTGGGGGGATACTATTCTATCTGAAGGGACAGACAATACAAAGGCACCAAAGCATAATTGAGTTTGGCAATCTGAGGAACAGAGAAACTGGTTTGGTTGGTTCTCAGCAAGATAGGGAGAGTGATTTAAAAATGAGATTAGCGGTATACAAAAGCCAAGTAGGGATAAGGGACTTAAATTACTATTTAAATCCAATGGGAAGCCATCAGAACATTATATACAGAACAGTTGCATGCTCTGACTTGAACTTTTAAAAGGTCACTCTGGTAGTCTGTAGAGAATGAATTGAAGGCATTAAGCAAAAATGTTGGGAGTAATCCAAGAGAAAGGCTATGGTATCTTGGACTAGGATGACAGTGGTGGTAATTTAGAGAAGTAGATGGATGGATTTAGGATACATTTTGGAGACAGAACAGAAACAAAACAACCTGGAATTACACTGAATGTGAGGGACTAAATAAATGAAAGGGAAGAAACCAACCTAACTTTGGGGTTAGCTACAGGGCTGAAGATGGTACCATTTACTGAGATAGAGGTGAATGGGAGTAATAAGACTGATGGGAAAATTCTAAGTTCTGTCTTGAACAACCTGTTTGCAATGCATGATATCACTCAAGTGGGTATATTAGACAGACATTTGGGTATAAACATCCAGGGATAAGTAAGAAGTCTAAGCTGAAGGTAACTTCAAACCGTGTCAGACTGTCAATTCTATTTAAAGCCATAGGACTGGATGAAATCGTTCTGAGTGAGGGTACAGTTAGAGAAGATGGCTAAGAAAACTCTAGAATTTATAGATTGCAAAGAGAGAGAAAAGACAGCAAGGTGATCCAAGAAATGGCCAGAAAGAGTGAGATCACCATTTTTTAGATGACCCATTTACATCCCATGAGCTCTAGGGGCGGATCAAGCCCAGATTTCCACTTGAGTCCTCAACAGAGTCCCAGTCTGAATTTGCAGTAGTCTTAGTCATCTCTGTATCCCAAAGTGAGTCATTGTCTTTCACTCCAAACTTGTCCCCTCTTGTTTGTTGTTCCCTATCCTAGTGGGTAGTAATACTGTCTACCCATTTACTTACAAAACCTTGGGTATTTAGTTCTTTCTTCCCTCATACATACATCCCATTAAATATCATGCATGACTGATTCTACTTTCTGATTGTTTCTGGAACCCATAAATTATCTACATTCTCACTTTTACTACCATGACTCTTGCTGTCATCATCATTCCTGGCTCACTACAATAGTCCATTAAAAGGACCTCTTGGTTCTTGTCTTATTCATCTTCTACTTATTCTCTATACTAAAGCCCAGTGCTCAATACCATCACCTCCTTTTCTTCCTACCCTCAGCAGATCCTCTTAGCTTTCTATACCCACTAATGTGACCCTAAAGCTGTCAGGATATGCCTCTCTGGGATTTTCTCTCATGCCCATTTGCCCCAGCCTCTTACTGACATATATATATAATTTATAGTTCTTTTAACATACCATGTTTTCAATTGCCCCTATGTATTTATTCATGTAGTCCCTCTCACTGTAACAAACTTTCCCTATCTCTCTCCTCTTTACCCTTACCCCTCTGGGCAAATTACTCTCACATATTCTATCGAGGTCTTAGTCTTGTCAATACTTCCTCTAGGAAACCTTAAATGACCTTCCAAGAGAGTGTCAGATGCTCTCCAGAGTATCCCAAGAACACTTTGTATTTTTCCTCATCATAGCACTTAACACATCATAGTATATCTATTTCCTATCTGGATCCTCCATCAGACTTAAACTTCTTGTAGAATAAGAGTTGGGTCTATCAGTTTCATAGTCATAACTCAGTAGTTATTCAATATATGATGAAGGAATGAATGACAGTGTATACATATTCTCTTTCCTGCTGGTTCCTAGCAGTCTTAAGATTTACATTTAGCAATCATACATTAGAACATAGAAATTTATTTTAGTGACTAAGCATATTAAGAGCTGGAACATACACCTCTATAAAAAGAAAAAAAATACTGTCAGGTATAGATAAGGTATTACCTAGAAAAAAATGAAACCTAGTCATTGAATTAGCAGTTGAGAAAAACAAGTTTAAAGTCTCTTCCCATACATATTTATTTCCAACCCAGGTCCCAACAAATACAAAAACAAACTCTCAAAAAACTGCTTAACTACAATAAAAAGTGATTCATTTATTTTTTTTAGCACACTGGATAAAAATGCAAGAACTTCAGAGGGGTTTGGAGCCTAAGTTCCCTTGATAACTCCTCTAGCTATTACTAATGTGGTTTGTCCTTTGGCTCAGTTATTTCTAAAATCCCTCCAGGCAAATATTATGCTTTATCTACCTTCCCTACCCATCTTAAAACCTAACACAGGTATGCAGCAGGCACTCAAAAATTCCTGTTGACTGAATGAAAACAGAATAGATATGATTATTCTTTTTTTTTCAAGATTTTATTTATTTATTTGTTAGAGAGAGAGAGAGAGAGCGAGCACAGGCAGACAGAGTGGCAGGCAGAGGCAGAGGGAGAAGCAGGCTCCCTGCCGAGCAAGGAGCCCGATTGGGACTCTATTCCAGGATGCGGGGATCATGACCTGAGCCGAAGGCAGCCGCTTAACCAACTGAGCCACCCAGGCGTCCCAGATATGATTATTCTTGATGGTCTCCACTGTAGATAAACAAAACTGAAATGTCAATAAAATGTCTACATCTAAATACTGTATGCCAACCACATGAGAAAGGTCTTAGCATTTCAGTATTCCCAGCTGATTAGAAATAAACACTAAGTTTTCTGTTTCTATTTGAAATACTTATATCATGGATAGCTACAAGTTTAAGATTTCTGAATTTTCCTAAAGACATTTTTTATTCACTGTAGAAGAGTAAAGTCACATATTTAGTTTTAATAAGAAACACACAAAAAATATGAGAGAAATCTGCTATCAGATTTCGGTTCTGTTCTCACTGTGACAAACCAAACTGGCATGTGTACTATTTTAGTTAAAAGAAAGCTGTTAGAGGCACATCATGTTAGCCATGGACCTGAATCAATGGGCACAGAGTATTTAGACCTCTAACCTTGGAAGACAATTCAACTGACTTTGTGATAGAAGGAACCAAAGTAAGTGGATTGTGTCTGGGATTATCCAGAGCATCTTGTTTATGGTAAGAACAGATAGTTCAAATTTTAAGTTTCTTTCCAGATAAGGTTGAAGACTTGTTTGGATTTAGAAACCTGTTATTACACTTGACTCATCCTAGAAAAATTCAAGCTTCAAATACTGCTAATCAGATGCAAACTTAACTTGGAATTTTTTTTGGGTACAAACTTAATCACAGTGGTTGAATAACTCGTAGCTGGAATGAATACTAAAGGTGAATATATAAACAATATTCATGCAGACATTCATCCCAGTGTACTCAGTCTTGCTGGAAGGAGCCCCCACCCAAACATATACCCCATGCATCAGGCATCTATTTATACTTCTGCTACGCAAGTTCTAACTTATTAAATACCCAACTTAATTAAACTGGCATGCATTTTAATTGTTTTCCAGCAGATGCTGAAATTTAATAGGTTTGTTCCTTTATTCCTGTTTCACTCTAAAACACTTATCACTATTTGAATTTGAGATTACATTTGCAGACAGCTCAGCTTTTTGGTGGAAGGAGACTGGTTTTAATTGGTACCAAGTTTCCTGCTGTTTCCTCTTTGTTATGGAAGGTCACCATGTCAAAAAGAAACTCCACAAAAAACAAAAAAAACAAAACAAAACAAAAAACAGGAAGACACCAAATATAATTAATGCTAAATTAATCCGAAACTTTGAGATTAATTGGAAACACTGTCTACTCACCACTGTGTCCAACACACTTCTGTTTTACTCTTTTTCATCTTATAAGCTAGTAAAAAAATTGAGCATGTTCAGCAACTTTTATATGATTGGAAAAGATTCAAGAAATATAAAAGGGTTAAGTATTAAAATAAATATGCCCTAATTAGGTCTTTTAACTTGTTGCTCATAAAAAGAAATCAGGTCTTTCTGCATCCTTTATACTTCACTTAATGGTAAGAAAAATAATTAGATGACAAAAATAAATGAAAACACCACAGTCTCCCAATTTGGGAAACCGATTCTTCAGAGGCCTATTCAGTAATGCAGAGGAATATACTGAGCAGTCCTGCTCAGTCCTGGACAGTAGTTCACAAACTGAACAATCAATTGGCTCAATTTTTGTAGAAATATGTTCTACCAGTCCACCAAAACAAGCAGCAGATGAAAATATTGATACATCAGAAGAATATGCTTTATTTATTCTACTAGTGCCTAACTGCATAATGAAGGTATTTTTAGCAAAATACCTTTAGTAGAAAAAGTTGTGTTAAGAGGGATATATCTGGGCTTTTTTCCCTTCTGCAACCATAGAAGCACACAGTTGCCATCATGACCAATCATTTTAGTTCCTTCTCATGTTCCCTTAATACGGAGGGTGAAACTAAAACAGGCAAGAGAAACTAAACGTGCTCTCCACTTGTCTTTAAAACTCCCCCGTCCTTCCTCCTTCAGCATGTTTAAAATCTCTTTCTTGTTTAAAATCTGTGGATTATTCTGGAAGTACTTCAAATCATCCAGTTTTCTGCACTCTAGTTTTAGCTCTTTACTCCCCTTTTATGTAGTAAAAAGAGTTTTCATGCTTAAAGTTTTTGTGTTTGTGCTAAATCAATCTCTTGTGGAATTAGGCTTATTATCTAAACTAGAAACTCATAAGATAATGAATTTTTGCCATAATTTTCTTATGCATTTGCAGCATTCATTTCTAAGTTCTGAGATCCTGTTGAGAATCATATAAAAGCAACTAGTACCCTTTTCCCAGCAAAATTTATGTAAAATTTCCAGGGACTTATAGATTCCTATGAATTCATGCTTAGAATGTTTATGAGTTAAAGAGTTTAGATCTTCAGTTTCATTTGAAGAGTTCAACTTAAATTAGAAATGTTAAAAAAAAAAAGTTACTCCAAAACCTGTTTCATAAGATTTGGCTTATTTCTGTCCTCGTGAGACTGGTTGATAATTTATTCTTTCTTCTTGAAAGCCTGCTTTCTATTTTGAATTTCCTTGAAAGCAGCATCCAATATTAAATCCATTTGAGGAGCTAATTTTCATCATGTTCATGGACAAAATTAGGCTGGAGGACTTATCGAGAAGTTGTAACATAAGAACAGACATCCCAGCCCTCTTCCAGTGAATCACTGAAATAATCAAAAAAGAAAAATTGGAAAATATCCCATATCAGCACTAAAATACCAGGAAACAGTGCCAGCTGAAAGAAAGTTTGAGGAATTTATGGATAAATTGCATATGAATCCATATTAAAGGACAACGCTGAGTCTAATATCATAGTCCCTCTTCCTGAGCCAGTTGTGGAAAATAAAGAAAACCCTATCTGGCTGCCCAATACCCCTTACTGCAAGGGGAGAGGATAGGGGGAGGGAGGGGAAGAGGGAAGAAATGGGAGGGAAGGGAAGGGAAAAAAGGAAGAAGGAGGGAGGAAAGAAGGAGGGAAATCAGACAAAACCAATTTATAAACCTGGACTAGAGCCCACAACAAGTGAAAGAGAAATACAAAGACAGACTGGGGGGCGGGGGGACCTGATCTCTTAAGCAATAGTTTCAACAAATAGAAAAAAGTAATAATGTTCTAAATGTCCCAGTAAAAGAATGTTTTGAATAGTCTAATGTACTCTCACATTTTTGTGGTAGTAGGTGAATCAGCCCCCCTTCAAGGATGTATGGGTAAGAAGGGAGAGCAAATCCAGAATGATACCTATGAAAAAAAACACTAGAACTTCAACTGAAAGAAAAAAAATTAACATATTACTGAACAGTAGTAGAAGAGCAGGCTTTCAGAAATGATTTGCTTAGTGTTCTAGAAATAAACTGTAGATCTCCTGTGCCTTGTCCTGCCAAGGGAAGTTTTCACAGGTATTTTTTAAAACAGCAGATGGATGACTAAATTGGAGAAGAGACTGAAATTAAGCAGTTAAGGAAAATAGAACCAGTTATCATAATTCTACAGCAAAATATAAAACAGAATCAAAAGAAGAAAAAAAAATGGAGTTCATCTGCAAAAAAGTCCATCAAGTAGAGAAAAAGCTGAATAGGTTTTTGTTTTCTTTTTCTAAATAACTTTTTATTCAAAGAAGAAATGAAAACTTTATTTTTTAATGAAAACTTCAAAAGAAAGGATTTCTGAGAAACAGGTAATGAATATAGTGCATCTTGAAATGCATGAGTAGAGGCTGAATTATAACCACAGCCTTAAAATCTTTTACAACACAAAATAGAATAAAAATAAATGACACACAAGCATTCTAACCCAATAATTTCGGAAAATAAAACAAAATAAACTTAATCAAAGGAAAGTAATTAAGAATAAGAGAATTAATAGCAAAAACATATATAGTAGGTTCCATGAATAAATCCAAGAGCAGATTTTTAAAAAAGATTTTATTTATTTATTTATTTATTTGTCAGAGAGAGAGAGAGAGAGAGTGAGCACAAGCAGGGGGAGCAGCAGGCAGAGGCAGAGGGAAAAGCAGACTCCCTGCTGAGCAGGAAGCCCAGATGCAGGGCTTCATCCCAGGACCCTGGGATCATGACCTGAGCCAAAGGCAGACACTTAACCAACTGAGCTCCTAGGCATCCCCCACTGTATTTCTTTGAAAACAATACAGTGGACAGAAAAATCACTAAGGCAATAACACACACACACACACACACACACACACACACACTAGTGTAGACAGAGGTGCTATAAATACAGATATAGAGAATATTAGAAAATAAAATGCTATACACTTTCAATGAACAAATCAGAAAACCTAGATAGATAGAATGGTGGCATAGGGAAATACATACTGCTAAAATAAGCTCAAAAGAGGTATAACGCCTAAATAAATGTATATCTTTGGACCATAATCTTTAAACTTTTCAAATTATTATCTGACAATTAGTTCCAGAACTCAAATGTTCTCACAGATACTCTTTCAATTTTCCAAGAAATATGTAACTCTTATGCTAAAGAAGAGATTATACTAAACATTGTATGTTTAAATAAAAAAGCTTAAAGAAAAATAAATAAAATGTAAAAAAAAAAGAGTCAGCATATTGAAAAAAAATAAAGATTTTTCTATAAGTAAATTATTCTGAATACTTTTTTCTATCAAATGTATACCTGATATTACATGGTTTCTGTATTTTTAGGTAATAATAGCCCATTATTCATTTGAATATTTATTAAGTACCTGGTATGTATATGTATGAAGGATTCAAGATTCTTGTCCCTGAGGAAGACAGGTTCTTGAAATATCATAAGGAAATAGTGTTATTTGTTTTCTACTAGATTTTTACAAACATGCTTTGGAGACATAGAAAAGAAAGGGGCTAAATTTGCTTCAGGGGTTGGGAAGGACTTTATAGAGGTGTGTATCTATTACTACAATTAAAACTTACTCAAATCTTGTCTAAGACAGTTCCTCAACATCCTCAGTCATGCCTCTGACTCTTTTTGGTATTTCCTAGTGCTCGGCAGCATCACTACTGTAATTAAGAGTTCAGCAGGTGTGTTTCCTAGAGCCAGGCACTCCTTTCTGTGTGATGAAGTGTGCTAATAAATACATACAAAGACCTTTCTCTGACACAAGCACATTCAATTCCCAACTGTTACCAGTATTGTTTAGGATTTTAAACAGAAACAAGATTATTTTCCAGTAAATCCATAGTTGAAAACCCTCTCCTACCACATCCTTTTCCAACTCTCTTTTGTTCTAGAAGATGTCTGCATTTACTAAATTTTCATTTTGCCTGCTATAGTTAACAGCCACTCCATCTCTTCATAATAAAATCTTTATGGGCTAAATGGGTGATGGGTATTAAGGAAAGCACTGTTGTGATAAAAACCGGGTGCTGTATGTAAGTGATGAATCGCTAAATTCTATTTCTGAAACTACTATTACCCTATATGTTAACTACAATATAAATAAAAAATTGATACAAAAAATATTTACAGTGCTAATATAGTATTCACTCTTTTGTTGTCAGTAATCCTATTACAAAACTATGGAACCTAAAGGATGGTACTTTGCCTTCACTAAAAGTTACAAGAACTGAAGGGAAAAGAAAAAAAAGAAAAGAGAGAGAGAGAAACACCCAAGCTTCATTATAAGAAGTAAGTAGAATTATGGTTCAAAAGAAGGGCTTAATGTGGCCATGATTTATTGATTAAAGTTATAATGTTACTAAACTATCATTCAGAAGAGGACACAAAAATCCACTGCCTTTAAGGAATATAGAATTTCAGAGAAGAAAAACAATCACTAAGATATTTGAGAACAATGGGTAATTAGAAAAGTGCTTCCTTTAATAACTTCTTTAATAACAATGTATCCATTTATGAAAAAGATTAAAAAGAAAAACTATGAATAACAGACTTTTTAAGATAAGAGGTTGTATGGAGCAGTGGGTAGAAAGCTACTATGTATGCATTCAGAGGATCTGAGAAGCAGGCCCAGTGCCACCAGTAATTCACCACTCCACCGGAAGCAGTCACCTTACCTCTCAGAAGACTCAGGCTTCTTAAAGGCAAGGATGAGGAAAACCAGAATTAATTTGGTTTTCATATTACTTTAAGCATCATCTATCCATTAAGATTAACAGAGATTATTTATCCAGTTTTTGCAAATCCTCTGTAGTAATAAAGTTTGAAGAGGTGTGTGTGTGTGTGTACTCATTCAATTATTTGTCTGGGAACTAGTGCATTGGACACATATCTTTGTTCATGATATGTCAAGGATTGAAGCTGGGGGACAGGTGTTATCTCAGGAAACATGCAGCAATTTTCATGGTCACACAAATCTGAAGGGGAGGAGCTGAAAATGTACAGATTTTAGATGAAGGTGTTCTATTAATAGTACCTTACTTAATTATATTGGCAGGGATTCAACTCCACCCCCGACTTGGAGGTGACCTTCTGTTGCTTTATATTTGGCTGTATGTAATCCATGATTAGTAGTCCTGAAACCCCCTCAGTAAAATTAAAATTTTTTTAAAAAGCTCATATATAAGCTTTTACATCCATTTACTAAAGGCCTAGTTTAAATGTTATCTACAGAAAGCTACTGAACACTGAAATGGGAGCAGAAATTAGGATAGCACCAATGCACATATTATCTATCACTTTTAAATCCTTTTTTTTTTTTTGCCTTACATCTGTTGTACTGCTTATTATGAATGCATGAAAATATACTTACACTTTCCATAAAATTGTTAAGAAATCCCTTACATTAAACAAGAGAGCAAATAATGTAAGTCTGAATCACTTTAATAGGAAAAAATTTCTTCTCTACTATGTATTTGGGGAAAATGGGGCCTTTTTTGAAGAAGTGATTTTGTTTTAAAGGGCAATTCATCCAACTCTTTAAAATATATCACATGTAATGTTTCCAAAGTATCCTTGTGATTTGCAAGTATATGATTCAGTTGAATAACTGAATTTAAAGGAAATTCTCATCAATCTTCCAGAGGTAGAAGGATTCAGCAACAGGTCTTTCAATCACAGTATTATCAAGTGTCTCAAGACATAATTATCTCAGGAATATAAAATAAAACAAAAGCACCCCAGTGAAGTCAACCCTTTTTCTCATTTTGATTAAGAGTATGATCTAGTTATTAAAA
The DNA here is from genome assembly GCA_003697995.1 of Taxidea taxus jeffersonii. Classification (NCBI taxonomy): domain Eukaryota; kingdom Metazoa; phylum Chordata; class Mammalia; order Carnivora; family Mustelidae; genus Taxidea; species Taxidea taxus. The sequence continues at coordinate 80,510 of RCUC01160331.1, read as the reverse complement.
AAAAAAAAAAGTGTGTGTGTGTGTATTCGTATCAGAGAAACAAGAAGCAGTGTTTTCAGAAAGGAAAGAAAATGAAAAACAGTTAAAAAGTAGAAGGGAGTAAATGAGAATTAAATAAAAAGGTAATTAGATAGTGGTTAAGTGAACATATAAAGAATAGGGAATTAGCAGATTTTTTTATACATAAATATACCTTTTCCTATGTTGACAAAACAAAACTCTTGAAGGAATTTTTCCAAATAGAAATAATGGATGAACTGAGGCTTAGGGAAACAATCATGAAGTATAAAGCTTATATACATCAGTTCTAATATCCTCTAAAAACAAATCACAGTTTTTTTTTTTAAGGTTTTATTTATTTATTTATTTGACAGAGATCACAAGTAGGCAGAGAGGCAGGCAGAGAGAGGGGGGGAAGCAGGCTCCCTAGCTGATCCCAGGACTCTGAGATCATGACTTGAGCCGAGGCAGAGGCTTAACCCACTGAGCCACCCACGCGCCCCCAAATCACAGATCTTCATATCAATGCCAGTTGTGCTTATTATATCATTCCAACCCTCATATTCTAATGTGACTTAGACCAAACATTCTCAGGTTTCTATGATTTATTATTAGGTATATTACCTGCTATTCCTGATAAATTGGTTATATGGAAAATAAAATGAAAAATGCATTATCTGCACAACCAATGGAACATCTCTAAGGCAAAAGGAACCACACATTCAGAACTGAGAAAGTTGCTTTGACATGTTCAAACCTACTTTCTAGTACATCCTCAGGTTCATGATTCATCACTGTGTCCAACTCACTGAACAAATTCCTTAAAATGACTCCAGTAAGACCTTGCCCATATCTGCCCTTTGTTTGGGAAGGAGGGCATGGTGGCAGTAGGGGTGGGCAGACTACATCTCATCCTTCTCCAGCTGCTTCCAGTCTGTGGGAGCCATCTATTATGCTGCTAGTTATAAATATAAACCTAACTTTTAACCTTTTAAAAGTATGGTGTTATATCAAGAAGTAGATCCTTTTCTCCTATGAAGTAAGATATCTGATGCCTCCATTTTCCAGAGGAGAAAGTTAAGAATAGAGAAGTTGGAGGACATAACAAGTAAGAGTTCTTCTAAATTTTAGGTAAGATTTTAATTAAAAACACATGACTTGTTCTCTTAATGATTATCCACTTAAAAAAAAGAAATCATATCAACATTTAAATCAGTAATAACAAAGAGGTCATCTTTACAAAATTTATAGAGGAAATGAGAGGAAAGCGTGTGTTTATAAACAATACATGGAATGGAAATAAATTTCATAGATTTGCGTAGGCTTAAAAGAGAAACTAAAAATAACAAAATGGAATTTAATAAATTAAATGTTAAAATCTTTAACACTTGGGTGCCTGGGTGGCTCAGCTGGTTAAGTGTCTGCCTTTGGCTCAGGTCATGATCCCAGGGTTCTGGGATTGAGCTCTGCCTCCGGGTCCCTGCTTCTCCCTCTCCCTCTACTTCTCTCCCTGCTTGTGCTCTATCACTCTCTCTATCAAATAAATATATAAATAAATAAATATATATATAATAAATATATAAAATCTTTAAAATCTTCAACAATGATTTATACAATCAGAGTAGCAAAGTAGAGATGGAAGAGATCTGGTTTATCAGCTGCTTGTGTGGAAAAAAAAAAAGTATGCTGCCACTTGAGTGTGAGGAAATGGCATGTACTCACAGGCAAGGAAGCTAGTGTGCCCCAGGACTAGAGTGACCAGTGCCCAGACAACTAGAGGGGAGCCCTGGATGATCTGAGAGTATCTAAAGTAGCAAATACCACAGTTTAATATTTAAGGGACCTCTGTATGAAAAAGGGATCCAGCATTCTTTAATAAATGCAGACTGTAGCTCAGCATGACACTAAACCAGTAGTAGGACTTCCTAAAAATGTGCTAAATCAGTGGGTTGACTATTATTAGAAAAGCCTAATCAGGTATTAGACTAGTCCTTTCTAGGAAAGCAATAAAGAAGATTCCTGCATGGCATGAAAGGAAATAATTATTTCCTTTGAGCTTTTAAATATATAACTTTTCTCTTGAATGACTGTAACAGCATCCGTAACATTACAAAATTTGCAACTGTAAAATTACAAATTTAGTAAATATTTTGAGTCTCATAAATTTAGTAAATTCCTTTATCTCCTGGCCACTTCTTTTCTTCTTCTGCCCTTTTAAACTGGCCTCGATAAAGATCTGAAAGTAGGCATTTTATGATAAATCCCAGTTGTATGACCCATGTAATGAAGAGAAGTATCTTCTACATCATTAATAAAAACTACAATTTTTAAAAAATATTTTGATATTAAGTCACCCTCCTTCCTGTAGGATGATAATCCTATCACTCAATCAGAAACTATTAAATACTTAGTATATGCTAGACATTCATTCAGATATGCTTTACTACCTTGCTACTCCAGGAAAACTTGCTAGTAGAATAAGTATCAAAGTAATCTCAATTTTTAAAATGTCTAAAAAAGTGACCCATCTTTCAAATGAGAAGGGGACAACTAAAGTACAAATTGAACAAAGAAAACTACTACATTATACCTTAAAAAAAGTATGAAATTGAACAAGATAAATAAAAACCTTTATTTTTTTTTTTTGAAGATTTTTATTTATTATTTGACAGAGAGAGACAAGGTGAGAGGGAACACAAGGAAGGTTAGTGGGAGAGGGAGAAGCAGGTATCCCTCTGAGCAGGGAATCAGATGCTGGGCTTAATCCCAGGATTCTGGGACCATGACCGGTACAGACGTTTATGGACTGAGCCACTTTGGTGCCCGGAAATAAAACCTTTTTCAGAACACCTGGTTTTATACTTTCAGTATATATGACAAAAAGTTATCCATTTGTTTTGTTCTAAGTGAAACACATTTAATATATTCAAGTGTTCGATTCTGCATTGTAATTGAGAAGTTTACTTACTCTCTTCTATGACTTCTCATAATCTAGAAAAGCTGTGGATTTTAATAATCACTTTACTATTGGGTTAGGGAACCTGGAGCTCAGAAATCTTTCCAAAAATGCTCTCTGGAGATCCAGCATATTGATAGAGCCCTGCAAGGTTGCACATATTTCCAGCTATGCCCTCTTAATACCACAAAGCACCCAGACAACAATGCCAAACATATGGCTTCCCAAAGAGCCTATGTTCTGAAGTACACCAATCACTTTTCTCCTCCTCCCTGAGACTGAAAAACAGAACAAAACAAAAACTGCTAGAGAAGACAATCTATCATTAACTAAACTTTCTGGTATTTTCTTTTGTTTGTTAAGATTTTATTTATTTATTTGATAGACAGAGATCACAAGTAGGCAGAGAGGCAGAAAGAGAGAGGAGGAAGCAGGCTGTCTGCAGAGCAGAGAGCCCAATGCGGGGCTCGATCCCACGACCCTGGGATCATGACCTAAGCCGAAGGCAGTGGCTTTAACCCACTGAGCCACCCAGGCGCCCCTGGTATTTTCAAACTATTTTCCAAATTCATGTTTTGCTAAACAAGGTCTTGAGTATTATTCATTGAAATTATCATCTAGTAGACATTAAATATCATCTATAGCACCTTTCAAATCTCTCTTCCTGCAGTGAAGCATTTATGTTTATCAATACTACTGGAATTAGAACACTGAATACATCCCTAAAGTCTCCCAAAAGAGCCAACAAAAGCACAAATCCCAGCGGCAATAAATTAAATTTGGGCAGGATACTGCAGCAACAAAATATTTCAGGTAGCAAATGTTATTATACAAGTGTTAGTTACAACTGAGTATGTGTGGGCTTCAAGCTCTGAAATAATGTTAACTTTGTATACGATATTGCTATGCCTAGACACCTGAAGTTGCAACTACTTACCTTCCACAGTTCCTTACCTCCCCTCACTTCCATCCCCAAATGGGACAGGTGTTTTATCTATTTTAACAAGGACCAGACAGGACAAAGAAAAAAAATAAAAGATATGAAAAAATCACAAAGTGAATTGTTTTGAAGAGTGGCATTGAATGCCTACTATGTAGCCAGATGCTGTGCAAGATACTAGGAATAAGAAGATGAGACATGGCCTTTGCCTTAGGGATTTGAGTTTGTAGAGAAACAGGCACATGTGACTGCAGTAAGTGTGAGGTGTGAGGAACATCAGTGCCATAAATATGAGGCCTTGCTGATGAGAAACCTGAGCTGGTCTTTATGGAAAAGGCAGAGGCAAGAAATAGCCAGTACAAAGGCTTGAATGTGCGAAATATGTTAGGTTCAAGACCTATAAAGAGTTAGGAATAATTACCTCATGGAATCTGAGGGACAATATGGTGACCTGGAAGTTGAAGAGTAACTAAGAGCCAGAGAGGGATATCAAGCATACAGTTTGATCTCTTTTCTGTAGGCCAATGGTTTTCCAAACTGAGGACTTTAGGTATCAAAGGTTCACAGAATTGTTCAGGGCCACATTGGTTAAAGAGGGGTTAGTAGGTGACCCCAAGAGTTGCCACATTGCATCATCTATTTCTGCACTGACCAGATGAACTCCATTGTAATTGTAAAAATTTTGTGTGGTGGGGAGGGGGAAGCTTCTGCTTTAGCAAAGTTTAACAATGGGTATTCATTAAAGCATATTAAGAAGGAGAATACATGATGAGATTTACATTTAAGAGTAAGCACACTGGGACACTTTCAACTGACCAACAGGAAAAAGAAAAGAATACTGGAGGGAACAATTAAAAAATAATTCATGGAAAAAATGAGAAAATTCTCAAGAGAGGCAATATGGATAAGCTGGATTTGAAGATATGAGTGGAAAAGAGAAGCAGAAGTTTGTGCTCAGTGAGTTCAATAGTCTCAATAAAGCAAGCTGACTAGGAGGATTTAAGAAAGCACATGTGTGTACACACCTGTTAGTATGGAGGAGGATTCAAGATCTTGAGAAGATGGCCAAGGTTTTTTGTTTGTTTGTTTCTTAAAGTCCCTCTAAGACTCCTAGGAAAATTCAAGGACTATATATGCCTTTAGGAATTATAAAAGTGCAATAAACATATATAATGTTAACTAAATGGTCACAGATTATCTAAGAAACCCATTAGTTATTCTCCCAATCTTCTCAACACTAAAAAAGCCAAAATAATACACTACAGTAGTCCCTGCCCCCTGTCCCACCTGGTTTTGCTTTCTGCAATTTTGGTCATCTGTGATCATCCACATTCCAGAAGTAGATGATCCTCTTTCTGACACATGGTCAGAAGGTGCTATGTCACATTGCCTAGGCCATTCATCTCACTTCATTTCATCATGTAGGCATTTTATCTTCTCACATCATTATTTTTAAAAAAAGAGGTATTTTGATGGAGAGGAGAGAGAAAAGGTGAGAGAGAGGGCACATTCATGGAACTTTTATTAGAGTATATTGTTATAATTGTTCTGTTTTTAGTTACTGTTCTTAACCTCCTCCTTTGTGAGTTAAACTTCATCACAGGTATGCATGTATAGGGGAAAAAAAAAAGAGTATATATAGGGTACTATCCACAGTTTCAGGCATCCACTGGGCATCTTGGAACATCCCTCCACTCCTTCATAAGGGGAGACTATATTGACATTATTTCACATTTTGAGAAAAAGCTTCGGTCAGCTTAACACCTGTAAAAATGGGTAAACATTTCTAATGCCTTCATTTGCATTACAACTTTCTTTCAGAATATAAAATGTTTTTATCAGACTTTCATTTCTGCTTAAAATATCCTGTGAGATCAATGGAGACTACTGATACTTCACTGTTTGATGGGGAAACTGAAACAAAAATGGTGAAAATAGTTTTCATAGTGTGTAATCTATTTTAGCATGGCTTACTTATTCTAAACTCATAGTATAGGTCACAGGTGGATAGGCATTAATGCAAAAAAAAAAAAATGCTACAGTGTTATTTGTGAATTCAGGGATTGCCAAAGTTCTCAGCAGAATCTCATGAGAATGTCAATAGTTTCTTCTATAACTCAGTCTCTTGGGACATAGAGACAATGAGACAGACCAATATTGGCCTTAAAATATACACAAGATACAGCTTTCATACAGTTCAGCCATGACTTGTAGCAAAATGTAGCATATGTAATGGAGAGAGTAAAGAAACATAAAGAAAGATCTGTAGCACTATTGTAAATGAAAAAGTAAACATTTTCCTCTTTTAAATACACTTCTGCACACTGCTAAATAATTACATTTTATTAAAAGGAAGAAAACATTTAATAACAGATGGGTAGGAGGATAATAGTTTGAAGAGCACTGCATCAGATGATCTCTAGGATCTATTTTTGTTTTAAAGTCCTGTGACAAAGGATAAATCAATCGGGTTTGTTAGAATAATGATGATGGATTTTAGTTCATAAGACTGGTCTGCAAGGAAAGGACATTTGGAGTCTTCATTTTAAAGTCTACGTGGTGATTTAAATTTGAGATAAGAAAAGCCATTTTTCTTCTGAAAGACAAACAGAAAAAAATACAATACTAGAAATAACTGTTCTGTCTCAAACTATTGATGAAATAGAAGGATGACTTATTCTTTAATCAGGATACATCAACAATGACCATAGGTGGGAGAAAATGACTAAGGCAAGAAGAGTGAAGCTTGTATATGAGTAAGGTCTGGTTCATGAGAAAGGGTGAGAATGTACATAATAATTAGAAGAATGGCTACAAGAGAGTTCTAAAGGGCAAATCCAAATCTTCTCTTTTCTCCACAAACAAGAAGCAAAATACGAAGCACTAACACTTCTTACAGATGACATGGAGGGGCAGTAGGTCTCAATAAGGACACCTGGGGGTAGAACAGGTTTTGCCAGTAGCTAAGGACAGGACCTTTAGGAAGTCATGTATTAGGTCTGGGTACCCATTAGTCTGCCATAAAATTAGCCAGTTGGACGAAGGTGATGTCTAATGGCCCATTTTTGGGCAATACTTTTATGATCCTCTGTTATTCCAAGCTGGTATAAAAATACAACATTTTGATAGGCATATTCTCTTACAATTTTTGTACTAGGTTAATATTTACATAGATTTCAACACACAGTGAAAAATTTCTCTTAGCAACTCAATTCACCCTGTCAAACACTGCATGAATTTTATCCTTAGTAGTGTTAAGGATACCTACCCTGCATTGTCTCACTTCCATCACCATGAATTCAAACACATGATATGCCCCTACTTCCCTATTTTCTTTAATGCCAACACTTCATTGGTCATTTAAAACCTGACAACTTTTACTCTTATCTTCTATTTGCAATTAGTGAATAAATCCTCTGAATTTTCCCTATCAAAGCTTTCTTTTTCAATCTTACCTCTAACATCATAATCCATGTTTTCAACTTCAATCCTAAATCACTTAAACCACTTCTCCATCTTCATACTCTCCTAAACTTGTCAAAATAATAGTATTGCTAATGACCTGAATGCATCTCTTTACTCACCTGCTTCCACTGCTCCTCAGTATATGTATGATGGCATGTAATCATCGTTAACCTGGGCCAAGAGCTTTACAAAATTTGGCCTCGCCTACTTATCTATCTTCTCTCCCACCACCTGCCATCCCTATACAAGGTAGCCTCCCTTTGTCTACCCCCCTCACCCTTGGCCTTGCCCACCTGCCCTAAATGCTAACATCCTTATTTCTCTCCATCTCATGTTGTTTTGCTTCCACTTCTCCACTAGGATATCATTCCCTGTTTGTTTTGTTGTTGTCGTTATTGTTTTTATGGCTGACAATGTAAAGGCTATGGAACTGTAACATATAAAAATTAACTTTAATTAGAACTTTTTCTTTGGAGGTTTACTTTCAGTGTTATTGAGGTATAACTGACCAATAAAGCTGTTAAGATATTTAAAGTGCACAATGTGATGATTTGCTCTCCACAGAGATCATGAAAGGATTCCCCCCATCAAGTTAATGAACATATTCATCACCTCACATTTTTACCACTCTTTGTGTGGGTGAGAACACTTCCGCTCTCTTAGCAAATTTCAATTACACAATATGATGTTATCAACTATAGACACCATGCCATACATTTGATTCTCAGATTTATGCATTTGTAACTGGAAGTCTGTACCCTTCTGCCAACTATCCAATTTTTTCCTAGCCATCAAGATCCAGGCCACTATCTGCCATCTTCCTTTGCATCCCTTGAGAAGTCATTCTCAGGGCACCTGGGTGGCTCAGTGGGTTAAAGCCTCTGCCTTCAGCTCAGGTCATGATCCCAGGGTCCTGGGATCAAGCCCCACGTCGGGCTCTCTGCTCAGCGGGGAGCCTGCTTCCTCCTCTCTCTCTCTCTCTCTCTCTCTTGCCTGCCTCTCTGCCTACTTGTGATCTGTCTGTCAAATAAATAAATAAAATCTTAAAAAAAAACACAAAAAGAAGGAAGTCGTTCTCTAACTGTTTTAGTCTAGATGGACCTTGCTATTCCTTGAACTTCCAAAGTTCTTATCTGTATCACTTTCTTTGGTATATGTGTACATATTTACAGATGGTATATGATTTAGCTGTATAAGATCCTCTGATTCTGTTTGAATCATTCTGTGAAAACTTTTTACACCTCTAGGTCTTTGTGACTTTCTCCTCTACCTGTTCTTCACCATTTGACTTTATGGTGCATTTGCATATCTTTTTTAGGTTTTTAATCAAAATTAATTTTCTCATGAGGTCTTTCTTGACTACTTTATTTTTAATTACTACCTCACCATGCTTCCAATTTTCTTTTTCTCTGTCTTAAATTTCTTATGCTTAGCACTTCTTGGTATTTAATGCACTACAGATTTTTATTTATTTATCTTGTTTATATCTGTCTGCTACTCTAGATTTTAAGCTAAACAAGTACAGAAACCTTTTTGCTTAGTAATGTAATCTGTAGCTGGTACTTAATAGGCACTCAAGAAATACTCTTTGATTGAATTTATTGTTCAAAAACTCAAAGCAACATTAATAATAGTAAAAATCATAATAATAAATTCTAATAAAGATTTAGAATTTAGTTGTGCCAGGCCTTATACATATTATCCATACATGTGCATATATACCCATATATGTATATAACCCATTATTGTTACTTATGACCTATTTTCCTCCTTGCCAAATAAAACAAGGCTTGAAGAGGTTAAATAATTTCCCCACGAACACAAAGATAATAGATAATAAATATTATTAAAAACAAGCCCTAGGTTTATTTATCACTGAATATATCTCCTAAGTTGGGCTTATCCAACTATAAAAAGTTAAGTACAAAATAACATTCTTTTTTGGATATGAGGGAAGAACTCCTCTGGGAGTTATTTGTGAAATCATTCTTTCAGTCTCTCTCTCACAAATAACTAATACTTTAATTTCTTCTTCCCTTGTTAGTAATTTCTCTTACATTTTCCCTAGACTTTGCACTTCTTTCCTTACCTACATTTCATCTCTAAGAAGAGAAAAATTCTGACTACTAATGTTATTGTAAAAATTCCATTTTCAAAATGCATCTCAGTTCTCATATAAAGGTCAAGTACAGAATGAGTAGCCACAGTCCTCACAGCAAGAGGTAAAGCATCCATTACGGGAGGAGGGGAAAAGCAAAGAATGCTTTATTCGTAATTACCTAAGATTTTCCAGCATGAGAGGGGAAAGAGGAAGTCTATTTTCAGTGACAATGAATACTCTAAAAATATTAGCATGCAAGGGGAAAATTTTCATTCTGAGAGTTAGTAGTGCTGAGTTCTCTTTCCCTTACAGAGTGACTTAAAATTCCCAGGGCAGAGAGGTAATCTAGGCAGATGTTAGTTGCCTTATGTCTTGAAAATGGCAACATCTAGGAATCATGGGAGTTTAACTGAGGACACACTGGGAAGGATTTCTCAGGAGCAGGTCAGTCCCTAAGAAGTATCAAGTGGCAGAGTGGATACTTATATCCTCAGGCATCTAGAGTGAGGGCAGAGATTACAGCTACATAGACCTTTTAGAAGATCTGTTATGCTGAATGCATAAACAAGATTCAATGAAGCTGAAGCTGAACTACCTGCTAAAAGAGTTACAGAAGGAAAAAAATAAAAGGACTCATTCTTTTTCTTTTTTTTAATCTAACCTCCATTTTCTTTCCAACGATGCCCCCATAATTTTAATTGACTTGAAGTACAGGCAAAAGTATACATAGAATTCATTCTGGTGTCCATCTTGACTATTTTGGAAGACAATATCAGTTATCAGTTCCCCACTTCCGTTCATCTATATAAATGTTAATGGTCTGATAAATAACCCTTAGGTTGGGACACTCATTAGTCTGTCAGTGAAGAGCATTTAGAACAAACTGATCTTTATTAATGTCAACTGTAGATGAAAAAAGTACTTGGTATCTCCTTGTCAGTACCTCTACTTATATTTTCAGAAAAATCATGTGAAAAAATTACATAGGGTTTCCTGAAATCTGTCATTGTATACTTTAGTTCTCTGATGGTTCTATGGGGCCAAATCATCATGAAAACTGGCTGCCTAGGCTCAGTAGGTACTCATTTTTCTGATCGGCAAATAACCACAAATAATCACTTCTTTTTTCATCTTCAACAAATGAGACAAAATGGCCACAAATGAGATAAAAATGGAGAGGAGAAATACTGTGACAAGTGGTTATAGGTATCACATTTCTTCATGTTTATAGTTATATTTGCATGGCTCTATTCTTTTTTGAAAAATTCAAAGACATTGAGAATCTGATGAAAATCTTCCTTTTCTCGAGAAAACAATGTAGATACACATTCATCCATCCAACCATCCGGTTAGCACAAAACTCTAGGACATTTATAGATCTTAAGATCTAACCCATGTGCCCTAAGCATAGATAATTAAGGTATTTGAGAGTACAGAGTAATTTAGAGTTGAAAGTTAGAAGAGAAATTGACCATTAAATTAGGAATAAATTTATATTTCTTGGAAACCAAGCACCAACTGTCCCCAACGTCTTACCAGCAGCTCTATCCCTTACTGCTCCTCCTGGATCATGGCCTGTTGGCTGCTGCTGAGCCCATCTCCTGCTTCCAAGTGTGGTAACTCAACAGGAGCAGGGGCAAGTAGACAATCTTGAGAGGGTTTGATGATGATGTTGGCCAGCCTGGAAAAGACAAGAGTTTAAATATTTCTAAGTTAGCAAGCAAAAAGGAACAAGACGTACATCTGGTATGAAAACTATCACGTAAAGTTTAAAAGATTATAGATGCCCATAATTGGATATGTCCAACTATACCACTGACTGTTAAAAAATTCAGGGTTGGATGATCATTCCTAAAGCAATGAAAACTCCCAAATGCACCATAATATAACACTAATATTTGTAGAGAAAATTTTGCAATGCCCAAAGCTTCTCTGCCCAATCAGCACTCCTCATAGCTTGACAGTGATTATCAGTTAGTCTTGGGACCCACTGGGTTATATTACTTCATCTGTTGAATCCAGTGGATCTCAGCCTTGGTTGTAATAGTATTACCTGGGTGGGAAGCTGAGGCCTCATGCTTAGAGATTCTGATTTGTTGGGCTAAAAATGAAGCCTTATTCCCCAGGTAATTCTAGGGTACAGCCAGGAATGAGAATCATTAAATTAAGGCCTTATACTTGTTGAGATGCAGCACTAACTTAACTTATAAATAGCAAATGTTTATTCAGAATATACTATATCAAGGCAATGTGCTAAGTGTGATGGTAAAGGTAGAACATTATAACATGTGGTTTCTGTGCTCGGGGACTTTAATTTAGTTCAAAAGATTGAATACAAATTTTAATCTGATCACCTAACAAGACACATACTTAAAAAAAAATATTACTATTGTTTAATTCCCTTTCTGCTGACCCTCGTTCTTAGTATAGTAATCACTATACATGCAATTAAGATGTGTCCACTTGAAAATGCTTATTAACCACCCAACTATTTCAACAAGACAGATAATACATTTGATATGCTAGTAGGCTGCCAAGTTTGGTCAGCTTCAGTCATTACTTTCAAAAGTTACGTTAGAATAAGATACAACCATATCCCATTCTTATTTGTGTTATTCCTGAAATCTCCTTGGGTCCACAACACATTTCTATGCCTAGACTTTGCTTTGGAAATTTACGCCAATTACACGGCTTTGCCAAATCCAACCTCTCTACCCTATGTGATACTTAACATCCTTAATCCAATTTATCTAAAGCATCCAAAGTTACAAGATTATTTACATAAACATTTAGGATTGCTGAATGTGTACCTGTAGTTCCTTTTATTTTATTTATTATTATGTTCACTTAACCATCATACAGTACATCATCAGCTATATATTACACCCAGTGCTCATCACCACATGTGCCCTCTTTAATACCCATCACATGATTACCTGGTTACCCCATCCCTCACCCGCCTCCCTTCTGTAACCCTCAGTTTGGTTCCCAGAGTCTAGAGTCTCTCATGGCTTGTCTCCCTCTCTGATTTCTTCCCATTCAGTTTTCCTTCCCTTCCCCTGTGGTCCTTTGTGCTACCCCTTATGTTCCATATATGAGTGAACCCATATGATAACTGTCTTTCTCTGCTTGATATATTTCACTTAGCATAGTCCCTTCCAGTTCCATCCATGACAAGACACACACTTTAAAAATATGACAAAAGTAAGGCTTCATTAGTCAAAGATGTAGTGAGAATCTTGGGTGCTCAAAACGTAGAGATGACCGTGAACTGAAATAAGGGAGAAAGTTGAATGCATGAAGAAAGTCTTCTGAGTCCTAAGGGCAAGATGAAAGTCAGAGAAAGACAGGAACAGGCAGAAAGCATTCTCAAAGACCCAGCCGTTAGAATATGTGCAGCCAGTTGAGGGAGACTAAAGAACCCATTCTGACTGATGGATTTCTGAAAAGTAGCATTAGAAGAATTTGGAGAGGCAGATCTAGGCTAGAATGTACAGACTAGCGATAAATGGCTAAAGACGTTAGGTCATTTTCTGAAATATCTGGAAATAGCATCTGGAATAGTATTGAGAGCTGCTGAAGGCTCATGTTCCAAGGGGTCTTAGTAAATTTACTGGGTTCTTAGTAAATGCCAGACACTGATAATGCTTGATGTATTACGTATGTTATTTCATTTAACACAAACATCTGGTGAGGTAGTTATTGTTATCCCTATTTTACAGAGTAAGAAGGGAGGTCACTTCATTTTCTCAAAGTTCCATAGCTAGAAATAGTAGGTCAAGACCACACAACATGCTCTTTCTTTAGAAACACAGCATTACCAGAGTTACATACTCACACTTAGGGTTTTTAAAAATTGAGATATAATTCACACACCATAAAATTAATTATTTTAAAGTATACAATTCTGTGGGTTTCAGCCAAAAGGATGTGCCATTATTGCCACTATCAAATTCCAGAAAAATGTAATCACTCCAAAAATAAATCCATTACCCAGTAGGAGTCAGTCCTCATTCATCCCTCTTCTAGCTAATCACCCTTCGTTTCTATGTATATGCTCATTCTAAATATTTCAAATAAATGAAATCATGCAAAATTTGACTTTTTTGTGTCTGGTTTCTTTCACTTAGCATAGTGTTTTCAAGGTTCATCTATGTTCTCTTGTGAATCAGTACTTCATTCCTTCTTATGGTCAAGTAACATTCCACTGTATAGATAGATCACACTTTATTCATGATGGATATCTGGGTTATTTCTATTTTTTAGCTATTATAAATAATGCTGCTATGAATATTCATTTACAAGTCTTTTTATATGTGGCAAAATAGAGCAACAAAAAATTTAGCATTTTAATCATATTTTAAATGTAGAGTTCTATGCATTAAGCAGTCTTATTGTTGTGCAATCATCACCACCATCACCATCCAGGAATTTTTTTATCTTCCCAAACTCAAACTCTACCACCATTAATCAATAACTCCCCAATCTCCTCTCTCCCAAGCTCCTGGCAAGTACAATTCAATTTCAGTCTCTATGAATCTGACAATGCTAGGTATCTCATATAAGCAGAATCATATAATATCTGTCCTTTTGTGTATGACTTATTTCACTTAGCCCAATGTCTTCAAGATTTGTCCATGTTGTAGCACATGTCAGAATTTCCTCCCTTTTAAAGAGTATTTATTCCATTACACATACATACCACATTTTGTTTGTCTATTCATCTGTTGATGGACACTTGCATTGCTTCTACCTTTAGGCTACTGTGAATAATGCTGCTTTGAACATGGGTATCTGCTGTTGGTAAGTTTTGTGTGTACATACATTTTTAATTCTCTTGGGAGTGGAAATGCTGGGTCATAGGATAATTCTGTATTTGCCCTTCCAAGGAATTGCTAAACTGTTCTGCAAAGTGAGTGGCTGTGCCATTTTACATTCCCATCAGCAATGTATGAGGGTTCCAATTTTTCTTCATCCTCATCAACACTCACTATTGCCTGACTTTTTTTTTTTTTTTAAAGCCATTCTCATGGGTATGGAGTAGTAAAAGATTTAGCTGTTATAAATTATTACATTCAAGATACTGGCTTATTACAGTAGCTCAGATATAAAGTGAGGAGTCTGAACAAGAGGGTGGCAGAGAAAATAAAATGATCACGCAGGGAAATATTACTGATTGGGAAAAGAGTGGATATTAGTAGTATTGTAGGTATAGGGAGAAAAAGAAAGAATTGTAGAAGTAAAGCTTTGAGCTTGGCTGCAAAGAAAAATAATGGTATTAATCAGAGATAATTCTAGAAAGAAATCCAAAGTGACAAAATAAATTATTGGCATGATGTACTTGAGAATCTATGTAATCCAATTAAATAATTATCAGATGGGAGGTCAGGGTTGGAGACAATAAAATATCTTGTGCTTTTAGAAAGCGTCAAGAAGCACTGGTAAAACCAGATGAGGGCTTTTGCCTGTACATGTTTAGTTTCCTTAAGGCTGGATTTATTTATGGGACAAACACTGAGGAATACAGAGCAACAGACTATACATTTACTTCCTGTTTTCTCTTTAAAATACTAATACAAAACTTATATAGTAAAATAATACATGCTTTATACTCAGAGGTTTATCAGAACTTGAGCTATAAGTCCCTTGAGGTGGTATAGATTTTTATCTATAGTTTGAGGCATTTGGGACAGCAGTGCCCTTGGTTCAGAATGGTGTGAGCAGGCTTAGTGGCATTGCCCTCTAAGGGCTGGCACAAGATCAAGAGGCCTACAGAAATGAATGTTGCTACAAGCAGTTATCTGTTTGGCTGAAAACCAGCTGGCAAACTATCAAGGAGAACATGAAGTTCCAGTTTTGTATGCCCCAAATAGCCCCCTTAAAAAAAAAAAATCCCAACAATTAGGATGTACACCCATAAGAGACCACAAGTCTATTGTTACAAACACAGTTCCTCAATGGTCAATGATCCTGGCTTTGTTCAGTTTTGGAAAATTTCCAACATAGTAACATTCAGAAATCAATGCAGTGACGACTCACATACTTGGTTACCTGTTTTGAAAGAAAAGTTTAATACTATTTAGGATGCTATGGTAAACATTCTCAAAGAAAATGCAAAACTGAGTTTTCCCTCTGACCTAATACACTGAGATTATACAAAAAAAATCACCCAGAAGGCACAAGAGAATAAACACAAAGGGTAACTGCTGAAGACAGAGGTTAAAATAAGAGCCATAGAGAAAAAAAACGTCTAAGAAAGAGAGCCAATGAATACATCTGAATGTTCCCACTCCCACACACATATCTACATTTTTAATTGAATGAAATAAACCTCAAGGTCAAAGTTGTAATCTTGCTGAGGATAATGTGGTTCCAAGACAGAGTTTTCTTAGTTTCCTAAATTAAAGTCTATTCTGGTATATTTAATCTTCATCAATTACTCACTGCCATTGTTTGTAAAAGATAGTATCTATTTTCTATAATATTTTCCAGAATGTAGATGAAAAAAACAATGACAATAAAAATTGCTAAAATTTATTGAATGCAAGCTTAGTCATTTAATCTTCAAACTATTATCATATTCTCAGCCATGTCCCTTACCACACACTTTGTAGGTGGCAGGCTGCTGGAGCTTATGCTCTTACCTATCATGCTTCACAACGTCACCAGCTGGTAAGAGATACAGTAAAGAAAACATTTCATTTTGGTGAAAGGTAAACTATTCTATTTTTCAAACCCTAGAAGCAGACACTTTATCTCAAAATCAAAATAACATTTTCCTCTGTAAACTCTACCTATAAACATGCATGATGTATAGAAATGTTTCTTTGGGGCCTTAAATACATTCTCCTTTCAACCATTGATCAAAGTCATTAATACTTTCATCACAAACTATGTTGGTCCTGCTGGATCCAGTCCTTCCTTTCCTTTTTGTGCCTCTTACCCATCCTCACTGCATGTCTCTTCAAAGCTTCCAGCAATAGGTTCTTCCTTCTGTTGTGATGCTGCCTCAGCTGCTTTCCTGCT
The DNA here is from genome assembly GCA_003697995.1 of Taxidea taxus jeffersonii. Classification (NCBI taxonomy): domain Eukaryota; kingdom Metazoa; phylum Chordata; class Mammalia; order Carnivora; family Mustelidae; genus Taxidea; species Taxidea taxus. The sequence continues at coordinate 64,022 of RCUC01160331.1, read as the reverse complement.
TGAAATGATCCTCCTCCAGGTCCAAATGGGGTCAGACCCGAGTTCACTGAACAGCAGGTTACTGACCTCAGCAGGATATGCTCATAAAATGGTTTTTTTACCCCCCCCCCCCCCCCCCGCCGTAGCCTCTCCCATGCACTTTTTCTACAAGTAATGATCCCAACTGTATGGTGCCCAAAGGGAAGTGCTATTTCAGAATGTCAGCTTCTTGGCAGCAATGGCTATTCTGTTAATGCTTTTAAAAAATCACTACAGCAGTTAAAATTCTAAGAAGAAAACTGAAGGAAGTCCTCATGCATATTTACTCCCTGCACTTCCTATCAGAGACAAAGTGGTGACTCTGAGGTAAAAATTCAGTAAGCACTTATGGAACAAATTCTATTAAGCTAAAAACAAATATACACAAGGTTGTTTCTAATCAACGCCTTTTATAGAACTACAACTGCCAAACACAGTCAAAGTATTAGGCAGCAGTTGGAAATTGGCATAGCATTTCCACTGCAAAAAGAAATTATTTAAGAATCGAACACAGGAATGTAGAGGGACAGGTATAAAAGAACCCACCTTAGAAGAAAACACAGAATAAAAATTAGAAGAAAAAACCCCACAAACAACTTCTTACATCTGAAATGAAAACACTTCTATGATATTCTGATACTTGCTAATACTTGACCTCTTTGGTCAGAGAACAGACTATAATAAACAGATAGAGGTGGGCCCAATATCTTAATTCTAAAAAGCCAGCAGAAGATACAGTTTATTCTTCATCCACTAAAATAGGAAATACAATTTTCTAAAACAGAATTGCCATTCCTAGTGTCCAAGCATGTAGTGAAGAGAGGAAAGAGGTAAAGAAAAGAGTGTGTACTTATTTTAATGGTTCATCTGTCATTTCCTTTTTTCTTTACACAAGGGACTTTGGGAACTGGCCATTGGATTCATATGATTTGCTGCAGGACAATAATTCTACTGGGAGCTAGGTTGTAAGCTCAATCTCAAAAGAAACTTCTCTCCTCACAAACCCATAAACAAACTAAGGAAGTAGATAGGTGGAAGACAGAACCAAAGTATAGATCCATCTCAGGTTCTAATTCTGACATTAATCCTCCATAACTCCATTACCTTGAGCCAGTCACTTAAGGAAACTGAGGACGAGAGAAATCTATAAAATATTAAAGTGTATTATCTCTGTTCCAAATCAGGTTTGGGCTTTACCAGCTATGGCTTAGATACTGCCTAATTTGATAAGGGCAGAACAAATACAAATATAAAAAAGGGTTATTGCAAAGTGAATAAGGTGTAAAAAATGAGCAAAATTATATCGGTAGAATTATCCAATTTAAAAACATTTATAGGATATTAAAACTTTATAACAAATAATTCTTAAATTATAATATTTAACTATAAGCAATAGTCACAATGCTCATATTGATTCCAAAGAATTTTTTACATGTAGATTATATTCCAAGATATATGATGTATATTCTATTCCTTTAGATTTGGCAACTTCATGTTATAAAGTAACATAATGCATTTTTCAGAGTAAGGAAGCCACTACCATGGTTCATTTAGAGTGAGCTGCAAATTACATCCATTTATAACAGCCAGAGACTGAGGATCAATAACTTGGTAGACTGTAAGTGCTTTTTAAAAAACTGTTTCAAATTTACATTAACCTAGATACTTTTTAAATGAGTGCATTCTCCTTACTCTTTAGGAAAATTATTAGGTGTATTAACCCCATCTTCCTATTTCTTTAGGACAGATGGGAAGTAAAAGAATAAATTTTTAAATCATTAATTATGATATAAATTATTCAAAAGCCCAAAGAATATCTTCATGTAAAAATGCTATAGTCTTATGGGCTATATGAGTTAAGGTTTAAAGCCATTACATTAATAACATCAATACAAACAGCAAAGGGTCAATGAGAAAAATTCTAATGCTTGATGAGTTGGCAAGTCACATAAAATAAAACTTTATACTATATATAAAATTGCCGAAATTTGATTTGTTACTATTTGTAAAAAGCAATATGGCTTCAGTTATAATACTGTCTACATGTTGCATTCTAAAAATTTAAACAGGAAATTTCATTAAATTTTATTTCTAATAAAAAGGCAAGGAAAGGAGAATGAAAAATTCCACAAATTTCCCTAAGGTTCTAATTTTATTCTGTTCCTTAAAGTGTAATATTAAAGTGGAATGTAATGTACATTGAAAAGATTTCAGAACATATAGGAAAACTCTGAAGTTATGCTTACCAGGACTGTTAAAGCAAATTATGCATTTTGCAAAACTGAAGTGTCAAGAAGATGTAAAATACTCTATCATAAGATATTCTCAAAAACAGTTTAGTAAACATCAAGTTAAGACAAATAAATGATGATCCTCTTGCCATGGACACGAGTAGTAACAAAAATATTTAACAGTTGGCATGTCAAAACATGGGTCACAGGGATGAAGGAGGATCTAAAGATTCTATTTATTTTATTTTATTATTTTATTTTTTATTTGGCAGAGAGAGAGAGATCACAAGTAGGCAGAGAGAGAGAGAGAGAGAAGCAGGCTCCCCACTGAGCAGAGAGCCCGATGCGGGCCTCGATCCCAGGACCCTGAGACCATGACCTGAGCCAAAGGCAGAGGCTTAACCCACTGAGCCACCCAGGCACCCAGGGGGATGAAAGAGGATCTAGAGGCCCCTGGGATGAAGGAGAATCTAGAGGTCACCTACAGGCCATATATTACTATTTCACTTACAAGATTGTGGGGAGGTTCAGGGAGTCATGCAGAGGGAGCCACAGCAATTAGAGAAGAATTCTCTGGCTACCTTGGAAATATTTCTGTAACTATCAGCACAGCCACACCCATGTATACCTGCTACATATCAGCTCTGGCTGTTTGTATAATTCTTAAATACAGATTTAAAAAGCATTAAGCAATTGTTTAAGTCTTTGCAAATCGACTACTCGTTACTGGAGAAAATGTTAACTATTAATTTTGGCAGTAGCTACCAAGCAACATCATGAGGGAAGTTCAGGGGAAGGAATAACAATTTAAAGATGAAATTTTTTTTTTTAATTTTCAAAATGAAACATAACAATTACAAAAATACTTAATGACATTATTAAATTTTTTAAAAAAATGAAAATATGAGGTTACACCTTCAAGTAATGACCAGGATGACAGAATTTAAATATATTTCTCCCTAAATAAATAAGACCATTAGAATAGAAAGCTTCAATCATACTTAAGACTGGAGAGTCATATAAATGGATGAGAAATCCAAATAGATACCTAACTAATAAAATTTTGACATGGTAGTTTTTTACCAAAATATTGTGTTCATAGTAAGTTGAATTTTGTATATTAAATTTCCTGGAGTTGGTATTCAACTATTGCTATTTATCAGCTGATCTCTTAGGAACAAGCAAAATCATAATAAGGAAGAAATAGCAGCATAATTTAAAAATCATTTGGTGCAATGTTACAGAGATGTAGGGTGTGGTCTATATAGAACTGCACATTTAGAAAGTGTTTTTCTTTTCATTTTTTATTTGATAGATCTCCTAGATGGAGCACACCAATATAAAGAGCAGGAATTTGTTGTTGTTTATTGTCCTCTTTTTGAAAGGGATTAAAATCACCTAGCAACCTCTATGTTGTAGAAACCAAAATAGAATAGTTGGTTGTCTACTACCAGTTCATCTAAAACAGAAGCATGCAAGCAAGTAGAAAAGCACCATGCTACACTATGGTGCTCTGACAGATATTTTCATCACACGACAAGGTAAAAATCATCAAGAAATGCCCAGGAAAAGAATCTCCTATAAAAGCATATTAAGTCTTACTGAATGGAGAGCTTACAAACTCTGACCACACAGTCAAGAGATATACATACACACACACTCCAAAAAATAATAAAAGACTTAACCAAAGAGTATATACATCACAGTTTAGAGAGGGGACTCAAAAATGGAAACTTTGTTAAGGGCTTTAAAGTATTCTAGGTAGAAACATATATGTGCATAATAATTTATAGAAGCAGATTTTATTTTTGAACTTAATTTTATAGAGGCAAACAAGGAATGACTGTTAAAGTAGGACAGGAGGTAGTTAGGGGAATCAACTTTATCACAGAGTAATAAATATGAGGATTTGAATTATAGAGATTTATAAGGGGACAATATCAATTAGAATGTGAAATGCTGTTTGTGATAATGGAACAGAGCAAGGTAAATGATAGAGCATATTAATATAGAAATTAATTCAGAAAGGTTAATTTTTGGGGGTGTCATATTCCAGAGTATAGGAAATAAACTCTGCAATAAACACAACTAAGTTCCCTGGTAAAACAAAGAAACTACATATTTTAAAAGAAAAGAGCTTAATAATTTTAGGACATATGTGCATATATTTTATATTTGCAAATGTATAAGAGCGGGGAAAAAAAGGTATGTCAGAATTTGTATTTTCCTCTATGTATTAATGACTGAGGTTTTGGACTATGGGGCAACATTTTTAGATAGGGAAAGAATAAAATCACCATTTTTAAATCATCACTGAGCAAAGTGGAGTTTGGGGACAAAAAGAGTCACTAACTTTGCCTTTAGAGAAAAATGTCTGGAAAAGCCCTTTGTGCCAAGTTGACACAGGTCCATAGGCCATGGACATCAACACTGAATGTCTTGATTCTTCACTGGTTCTGAGTAAATGAGAAGGTAAATGAAAAATGGAGCATCTAACTCCTTATACTTGGAGATGTTAAAATGTCATTTCTAAAAAGTGTCAACTGTCACCTAACCAGAAAGGCACACCTACTCTAACCCCTAAGAATGAACCAGTAAAGGAAGGGAAACAAACAAATGAATAACCATTCACACATGCACGTTATTTCAGTGGCCATTAAAAACCAGATAATGCTGCAGACTAAAAACCACTCTCCTTGTGAGAAAAATAAGTAATACTGCAGAACCTAAATAGTGGGATAAATGTACTCTGGTCTCACTAGGAATGCAGCTGCTTTACACTGCAGACAGTCTTATAGTGGGATGTCAGTCTTCCCTCCAGCAAGTGCCAATCAAATGACTTAACACTCCAGGTTTACGCCAGGTCAGTGTACACAGGTCATGTCCAGAGCCATGAATGAAGTCATGCTTTATCAGAAAGCAGGTCAGAGGTGACATAAATCATGGAAGTGTAACAGTGACTAAAAATAACTTTCTATTACAAGCTGTCATTTGAATGACAGCTAAATGAAGAGGATGAAGAAGACACACACCCTCCATTTTTTTTTTTTTTGAGGTGTGTTTGAGGGGAGATACTCACATAAAACTGAACAAATCTTTCGTCTTCAACACCTGAGAAAAGGCATGGAGTCTGTAGATACATGAATTTGGCTGGTAGCCTTTCATGTACCACAGGCACTGAATGAAGCCTCTTGAATTATGCCTATTTACTGCCTCTGGACATCCTATACCTCCACCTCCACTCACCTTTTCATGAAGGACCGGTGCTAACTGTTCATTGTAAGTAAGTTGATAGGTCGGTTAAGAAGGAGATTAGGTTATTTTCCCTTAACCTTAGGTTGGAAAACAGTGTCAAAAGAGGACTTGAACTGAAACATTACAACTACCCCTAAGAAAGAGAAGACATACTTGTATTGCCTAATTTATTTTCTTTTTATAAATTTAGGTTTTTTCAGGTTGCTTTATATGTTTTTAATTAATAAACTTTATTTTTTAGAGCAGATTCAGGTTCACTCTAAAATTTAGCAGAGAGTACATAGGTGTCACATAATTCTGTCCATGCACATAGACAATCTCCCCCACTATCAACATCTCCCATCGGAGTGGCACGTTTGTTAACATGACACATCACTATCACCTGAAGTCCACAGTTGACATTAGGGCTTACTCTTGGTGTTGTGCATTCTGTGAGTTTTCATACATGTATAATGACATGTATCCACCACTGTAGTAGATTACAGAATGGTTTCACTACCCTCAAAATCCTCTATACTCTGCCTATGCATCCTTTCTTAACCCCTCATCTGTGAAAAATACTAATCTTTTTTGCTATCTTCATAATTTTGGCTCTTCCAGAATGTCATACAACTGGAATCAACAGAATGGCTTATTTCACTTAATAATATGCATTTGAGTTTCTTTCAGGTTTCTTTAGCGCTTGGCAGGTTTATTTTGTTTTAAGTGATGAATAATATTCCATTGTCTGATAACTGAAGTATGTTTATCCGCTCCCCTACTGAAGGGTAGTTCTGGCATTTACAAAGAGGGCTGCTAAAACACCATGTGCAGGTTTCCGTGTAGACATGAATTTCAGTTTCTTTGGGTAAATATCAAGGGGGGTAACTGCTGACTGTATGGTAAGAGTAAGTATAATTTTGTGAGAAACTGCTAAACTTTCTTCCAAAGTAGCTGTATCATTTTGGATCCCCACCAGCAAGGATGGTGTCTGTTGCTATACATCATTACGAGCATTTGGTGGGTCAGGTATATAGCAGAATATCACTGTTATTTTAATTTGCAATTCCCTAATGACATATGATGTTAATTATCTATCATTTACTTACTTGCATCTGTATATCTCCTTTGATGAGGTGTCTGTTCAGGTCTTTTGCCCTTCTTAAAAATTAGGTTGCTCATTTTTTAAAGTTGTTTTGAGAATTTGAAGTGTTCTTTGAATATATTTTGGATAATAGTCCTTTATCAGATGAGCCTTTTGCAAATAATTTCTCCCAGTCTGTGGCTTGTATTCTCATTCTCTTGACATTAACTTAAGCAGAGGAGAATTTTTTTTTCATTTTAAAGAAGTTCAGCATAAAAATTATTACCTTCATGAATCATGTCATTGGTGTTGTATATAAAATGTCATTGCCATATCTAAGCTCTTCTAGGTTTCCTCTTATGTCCTCTCTAGGAGTTTTATAGTTTTGCATTTATATTTATGTCTATGATCCTTTTTGAGTTAATTTTTGTGAGAAGCTTAAGGTTTATGACTAGATCCATGTTGTTGCACGTGGATGTCCAGCTGTTTCTGCACCAATTGTTTAAAGACTGTCTTTGCTCTACTGCATAGACTTTAGCCTTGTAAAAGATCAGTTGACTATATTTATGTGGATCTATTTGTAGAGTCCCTATTCTGTTGAACTGATCTATTTTTCTACCCTTTCACCAGCACTACACTGATTGATTGATGTAGTGAGACGAAGTTTTGTCAGTCCTCCAACTTCATTCTTCTCCCTCAACATTGTGTTTGAATACTGGGTTTCTTCTCTTCATATAAACTTTAGAATCCATTTGTTGATATTCACAAATGCTGGGATTTTGATTCAAATTGTGTTGGATTTATAGATTAAGTTGGGAAGAACTGACATCTTGACAATATTGCGTCCTTCTATTCACAAACATGGGCTATCTCTTTTTTTGGCATTTTTTTTTTAATCAGAATGCTGTAGTTTTCCTCATATACATCTTGTACCTATTTTGTTAAATTTGTACCTAAGCATCTCATTTGGCAGGATACTAATGTAAATGGTAATGTGTTTTCAACTTCAAGTTCCACTTCCTCATTGTTGATATATAGGAAAAGTGATTGACTTTTTACTTATTTATTTATTTGACAGACAGAGATAAGAAGTAGGCAGAGAGACGGGCAGAGGCGGGGTGGGGGGGGACTAGGCTCCCCACTGAGCACAGAGCCTGATGTGGGGCTCAATCCCAGGACCCTGAGATCATTACCTGAGCCAAAGGCAGAGGGTTAACCCACTGAACCACCCAGGTGCCCCATGACTGATTTTTGTATATTAATGTTGTACTCTGTAACCTTGTAATAATTGCTTAGTAGTTGCAGGAGATTTTTTGTTGATTTCAGGTTTTCTACATAGACAATCATGTCACTTGGGAACAATGGCAGTTTTATTCCTTCTTTTCCAATCTATATACCTTTTATTTCCTTTTCTTGGCTTACTGCATTAGCTAGGACTTCCATTATTATGTTGAAAAGGAGTAGTGAGAGGGGACATCCTTGGCTTGTTCTTGATCTTAGTGGAAAAAATGTGAGTTTCTTACCATTAACCATGATATTAGCTATAGGCTTTATTTAGATGCTCTTTATCAGGTTGAGGAAGTTCCCCTCTATTCTTAGTTTGCTGAGGTTTTATCATGGATAGGTGTTAGATTTTGTTAAGTGCTTTTTTTTGCATCCGTGGATTTGATGATGTGGCTTTTCTTCTTTTAGCTTATTAGTGTGATCAATTCATTAACTGATTTTTGCATGTTGGACTAACCTTGCATACTTGAAACAAATCTAACTTGGTCATAGTGTATGATTCTTTTAATCTATTGTGGGGTTTGACTTGCTAATATTTTGTTGAGGATTTTTCCATCTGTGTTCATGAGGGAGATTGTTCAATAGCTTTCTTTTAATATTGTTGTCTAGTTTGGGTATTAGAGTAATGCTGGTCTTAGAATAATTAGGAAATATTCTCTCTGCTTCTGTTCTCTGAAAGAGATCATAGAGAATTAGTATAATTTCTTCCTTAAATGTTTGATAGAATTCACCAGTGAGGGGCACCTGGATAGCTCATTCATTAAGCGTCTGCCTTTGACTCAGGTCATGATCCCAGGGTCCTCAGATGGAGCTCTGCATGGGGTTCCCTGCTCAGAGGGAAGCTTGCTTCTCCCTCTCCCACTCCCCCTGCGTGTGTTCTCTGTCAAGTAAGTAAATAAAAATCTCAAAAAAAAAATTCACCAGTGAACCCACACAGACCTGATACTTTGTTTTGGGAGGTTATTAATTATTGATTAATTTCTTTAGTAAATAAAGGCCTATACAGATTTTCTAATTCTTGTGTGAGTTTTGGCAGATTGTGCCCCCTTTTTTTTTTTTTAAGATTTTATTTATTTATTAGAGAGAGAGAGAGAGAGCGAGCACAGGCAGACAGAGTGGCAGGCAGAGGCAGAGGGAGAAGCAGGCTCCCTGCTGAGAAAGGAGCCCGATGTGGGACTCTATCCCAGGACACTGGGATCATGACCTGAGCCGAAGGCAGCCGCTTAACCAACTGAGCCACCCAGGCGTCCCAGATTGTGCCCTTTCAAGGAATTGGTTCTTTTTATTCAGTTACCAAATTTGTGCACATGGACTTATTCTTTTATTATCTTTTTAATGTCCATGGGATCGGTAGTACTGCCCTCTTTCATTTCTAATATTAGCTACTTGTATCTTCTTTTTATCTTAGTTACCTGACTAGAGGCTCATCGATTTTATTGTTTTTTTTAAAGGAACCAGCTTTGGTTTTGTTGGCTTTCTTTACTGCTTATCTGTTTTCATTTTCACTGATTTCTGCTCTAATTTTTAGGGTTTTGCTTGTTTGTTTGATTGTATTTTTTTTTTTTTTGCTTATTTTGGATTTAATTTGCTCTTTTTCTAGTATCCTAAGATAGAAGCTTGGATTATTGATTTTAGAACTTCTTTTCTAATATATGCATTCAAGGCTATAAATTTCCCTCTAAGCACTATTTTCATTGCATCACACAAATTTTGACATTTTCATTTAGTTCAAAAATTTTTCAGATTTACAACAACTTTCATTGTACCTTTAACACTGTGGTCGCAGGTCCTCAGACAGTGAAATCCTCTGATTGCAAGAAATTCACAAAAATTGAGTGAAGTAAGCAGACAGTGAAAACAAAAGCAACACGGAAACTGCATGACAAATCAGTGTCAAGTAGAGTAGTTCAAAATATTTTTGTATTTGTCTTGTGATTCCTTCCTTTATCCACATGTTGCTTACAAGTATGTTGTTAAATCTCCAAGTATTTGGGATTTTCCAATGATCTTCCTGTTATCGATTTCTGGTTTAATTCCCTTGTGGTCTGAGAGCAGACATTATATAATTTCTATTCTTTTAACCTTGTTAAGGTGTGTTTTATAGCCCAAAATGTAGTCTATGTTAGTTAAATGCTTCACGGGAACTTGAATATGTAATCTGCTGTTGTTGGATAAAGTAGTCTATAGATGTCAATTATATTCAGTTGACTGATGGAGCTACTGAGTTCAACTATATTCTTACTAATTTTCTGCCCGCTGGATCAGTCCACTTCTGACAGAGGAGTGTTAAAGTCTTCAATTATAATAGTAAATTCATCTATTTTTCCTTGCAGTTTTATCAGTTTTTGCCTTATGTATTTTGACGCTGTTAGATGTATGCATGCTAAAGACTGTTATGTCTTCTTGGAGTACTGACTTCCTTATCATTAAGCCATGCTTTTCTTATCTAATAGCTTTCTTTGCTCTGACATCTGCTCTGTTTGAAATTAATGTAGCTATCCCAGCTATCCTTTTGATTAATGTTAACATGGTATATATTTCTCCATTCCCTTAGTTTTAAAAAAAAAAAGTTTTATTTATTTTAGAGAGTTAGAGAGTATGAGAATGGGGAAGCACAGAGGGAGAGAGAGAATCCCAAGCAGACTCTATGCTGAGTGCGGAGCCCGACTTGAGGCTTGATCTCATGACCCCAACATCATGATGTGAGCCAAAATCAAGAGTCAGATGCTTAACCAACTGAGCCACCCAGCCACCACTCCATCTCTTTACTTTTAATCTACGTGTTTTTATATTTAAGGTATCTTTTAGATAATATGTAGTTGAGTCTTATTTTTTGATCCACTCATTATTTTTTTAACTGGTGAATTAGACTACTGATACTTAAGGTGGTTATTGGTACAGCTGAATTAATATCTGCCATATTTATTATTATTTTCCTAATTGTTGACTTTCTTCTCTGTACCTATTTTTGTCCCCCACCTTTTTCTCCTTTTGTATTTTTAATTGAGCTTTTTACATATTTCCTTTTTTTCTTTCTTAGCGTAGTAGTTATATTTCTTCTTAAACCTTCTTTAGTGGTGCCCTAGAGTTTGCAATATACATTTAGAACTAATCCAAGCTCACTTTCAAATAACACTATACCACTTCTTGGATAGTGTGAGTACCTTATAACAAAATATTCCTAATTCCTCCTCTTGTCTCTGTATCATTGCTGTCATTTATTTCATTATACACTTAGTACATTGTTATTATGTTGAATAAACTAATTTTTGTTAGAATTAAAAGAAGAAACATTAACATTAACATTTTCTTTTACCTTCAGTTTTTTATTCTCCAACATTCTTCCTTTCTTTATGTAGATCCTAGTTTCTGATCTATGTCATTTCTATTTTTGCCTAAAGAGCTTTTTTAAACATTTCTTGTAAGGAAGGTTACTTTCAACAAATTCCCTCAAATTTTGTCTGAGAAAGTCTTTATTTCTCCTTCACTTTTGCAGGAAAATTTCACAGGGTACAGAATTCTAAGGTGGTTTTTTTGTTTGTTTTGTTCTCTCAACACTTGAAATTTCTCCCTCCACTCTCTTCTTGATTATAATGGTGTCCCAGCAGAGGTCAAATGTAATCCTTATCTTTTTTCTCTATAGGTAAGGTATTGTTTTCTTCTAGCTTATTTCAAGCGTTTATCTTCGATTTCAGAAGGTGGAATATGGTATGCCTATATGTAGTTTTTGTTTTGCTTTTGTTTTTTGGTATTTATCCTACTTGGTATTTCCTGAACTTCCTGGATCAGTGGTTTGGTGTTTGATGTTAACCTGGGAAAATTTTCACTCATTACTGCTTTAAATATTGCTTCTATGCCCTTCTCTCTTCTCCTTCTGATATTTCCATCATGTCTATATCACATCTTTTGTAATTATTCCACAATTCTTGGATATTATTTTTTCCCTGTACTTTTTACTTTTCAGTTTTATAAGTTTCCAGTCATATTCTCAAGATCAGAGAGTCTTTCCTCAGTCATATCCAGTCTACAAATTAGTCCATCAAGGTATTTCTGTCATAGTATTTCTGATCTCTAGCATTTCTTTTTCTTTCTTAAAATTTCCATCTTTCTGCTTACATTATTCATCTATTCTTGCATCATGTCTACTTTTTCATTAAAACCCTTCACACATTAATAGTTTTTTTGCCTTTTTTTAAAATTCCCAGTGTGATAGTTCCAACATTCTTGCCTTATTTAATTCTGGGTCTGATACTAGTTCAGTCTCTTTGAACAGTTTTTGCCTTTTAGTATACCTGGTAATTTTTTGTTTTAAGCTGGACAAGATGTACTGGGGAAAACGAACTGCAGTAAAGGGGCCTTTAGTGATGTAGTGGTAAGGTGTGGAGAGATGGGAAGGATTCTATTGTCACATGATTAGGTTCCACTTCAGTCTTTTGGTCAGCCTGCACTTCACCGGTGCTTCTCATGCCAACTGCCCCTTCCCTAAGTAGGAAAGGATAGCTGGAGGGGTTTGAAGGTACATTATTTCCTTTCCCCCACATAGAAGGTTAGAGGGAGCTGAAGTTGGGAATTTCCCTTCCCTTGGCATTTTAGGCTCCGGCAAAACAGTTTCTTTTGACAGCAGGCCTTGTTAAGAAGAACAGAATGTTCTGGCATATTTCACAATGGTTCCTCTCTGCACCTACTGAAGTACAAGGGGACTTCCCTCTAATATTTACTGAGGGGACTGTTAGGACACCTGAAGGTAAAACTCATGAAAGTGTGGGGTCTCCCTATCACTGAGTTCCCCTGGGTTTTTTACTCTGTGATTTATCTACACTGAGCCTCCTGCAATCTCTTTTACAGTTCAGATTTTTGGTTCCTATGGATGTTTCTACTTGTGTGGGTTTCTGCTCCAGTAGGTTGTGGTTCTCTGTATTCGCCTCTCTACTTTTGGGGGCAGTGGTTTACCCCGTTACCTCACCTCTCTGACAGAGCTAAGAAAAGTTGTTGATTTTTTTCAGTTTGTTCAGCTTTTTATTTGTTGGGACGGTAAGCTCCTACATGTTAAAGAGGAAACCAGAAACCTTAAGGTTTTTTCTTTAATATAATTTTTTAAACTTTTTAACCATATGTAATCCTAGTAATATATCAAGTCTTCTTTTTCAAATATGTATTAGGAAATACTAGTGACTATAAATTCTGTGTGTGTGGCAAGCCACTTCTCAAAAAAGGGATTTTATAATTCACAAATAATTTTTTTTTTTTTTTTTTAGAAAAAAGCAGTGGTAAACTGCCTTTTAAGGCCTATCATATAAAGTGTAGGCTTACCATGGTTATGTACCTATATTTATTCTTTTATTTCTTTGATATCTGTAAGTTTTTATTCATATATGTACTCTAGTGATAGAATAAATTGAGGTTCTAGGTGAAAATGGAATTAGCATATTCAATTCATGGCTGTAATAATATTGTCAATGTGTATGCTGTCAGAGAGATCTATGGTCTTTTGAAGTTATTGCTACCTACTATTAAGAAATGATACTGAGTTGACCCTGAAACAATGTGTGGTTTGGGGCACTGACCCTTTACATAGTCAAAAATCCATGTATAACTTTTGACCCCTCAAAACTTAACTATTAATAGCCTACTACTGACCAAAAGCCTTACCAATAACATAAGCAGTCAACACATACTTTGTATATGTATTATATGCTGTATTCTTACCATAAAGCAAGCTAGAGAAAAGAAACTGCTAATCAGAAAATCATAAGAGAAAATACATTTCTACTGCCATACTATATTAAAAGAAAAATCCGTGTATAAGTGGACCCAAGCAATTCAAACCTGTGTTGTTCAAAGGCCAACTGGACACTATTTTTGTAAGCATGAATAAAATGTCTTCTGTTTCCATGTGTGCATCTACTGCTAATCAATATTTTATTAAATTGAAGTCCTAAAGAAGTCTCAAGATTTTTCGTAACCAGCATTAGTTTCTGTTAAATTATAGTCCTGTTTATACTGGTTTGTTAAGAGGAATTCTCTTAATGATAGCAGACTGACTTCAAAGATGTTTTAATTTGTTATGTAATTAATATCTGAATAAATGGACTTTTGTATTCACTGAGTAATAGAGAAAATAAATCAGCAAATTTCTTTGGATTTCCTAGTCTCATCAACTTTGCATTGTCATAACAAATCTGTCATTTTCAAAACTAGACATTATTTCCTTTACTTACTAAAATTTTATCTATTTTTATCTAATTTTATCTAATTACTAATATTATCTCAAATTTTTCAATAAACTTGATTCTTTTCTTAAAAGATTAATCCAGGGGGCATCTGGGTGGCTCAGTGGGTTAAGCCTCTGCCTTCAGGTCATGACCTCAGCATCCTGGGATTGAGCCCCACCGCATCGCATCGGGCTCTCTGCTCAGCAGGGACCCTGCTTCCCCCTCTCTCTCTGCCTGCCTCTTTGCCTACTTGTGATCTGTCAACTAAACAAATAAAATCTTTTAAAAAAAAGATTAATCCAGGCACTTATCACTGTCCTATACTGTACACAGGAAACAGCAATTTTATGTGCATTTTCCTTTAAGGATTAAAGATAGGTAAAATTTTTATCCTTCATTTTGGCATGCAGGAGTGAACTTCCTCTTAAAAGCAAAATCTACATTCTTAAGAGGTCTGAGAAGCAGAATTCTTTTTCACATCTATTCTCTGAAGGAATATTTAAGGCTTGATTAATGGAAATAAGACCAAAGTAACTTTGCTCTCTGCCCTGTCAGAAAAGCATTATCATTGCAAAACAACATAGTAGTAGCACAGCCAACTTAGAAAAAAACTGTTAATTGCCCCCATCAGTTTCCTTTTTTTTCCCGCCCCTATCAGTTTCATTACCAAAAATATCATCTACTAGAACACTTCTGATGAATACTTTTTCCCCTTGCTGAAAAAATTTTTTTAATTGGACAATTTCACTCTTGACTCCACCATTATTCTCACATTATGAGAGATATTGCTGAAAGGGCAAAGACCATCTGTAAAAAACCCTGAATTCAACCTCAACAGTTTTAAAATGTTTCTCATAAACATACAGGCATTTGAATGTAATACTATTTTTTCCTTGAAAGGAAATAACGTGGCCACTTAAAAAATGCAATAAAACAAATGTTTATTTAATATCTGCAATATGCTTCAACTTGTCATATGTAATATATAGCTCATATGTGGACTTTTAAATTGAGTGAAATTTCAGAAAATGTTATTTTGTCCAAGTCCTTCATTTGATAAAAGAGGAAATAGTAAACTTCCTGCCCAGCATCACATGAAAAGTCAAAGACCTCATTTAAAGTTAACAGCACCTTTTTGCAATACAAAGTATGCACTAAATCCGTTTGGCCCCTGAAAAATGCATGCAATGGACATATGAAGGAGATGATAAGCCGGGAAGAAGGTTAGAAAACAGACTTCCAAAAAGAGGTAAGGACAAGCATGTGAAAACAAATAATGCAATCTGAGAGTCTAGTCTATTTCTGTAGGTCTGTTCACAAGTATGAATGTTGCCTTACCTTTTTCAACATCTCAGGTACCACACTGTACTCTTCACTATACAGGGGAGGATATAACACTGGCAGTATGAACCAGCATCCTTTATTAAAAAGCAGTTGTAGCTCAAGATCTGTACCTAGCACCAATGTAGAATTTAAAGATTTCAGATGCTTCAGTAAGTTATACTGTTTAAATTTTTTTAACCTCTGCTTTTCCTTCTCATCTCCCTGCCATTTTTTAAAGAACTGGTTTCTGTTTCCTAGTTACATGTCAATATGTCAATGAAACATACTAAAACTCATATCAATTCTTCTCTGATTTCAGAAAGTTCTCTATATTTGGAAGAGAAGTAAAGAAAGAGCTACTCTACCTGTTTATATTTCATTTCACTAGAATTGAATAGGGCATTACTCATTATGGGTTTCTTATTCTACTAAATCTTTGGAATGAGAATTCTCTAGAAATATTGGTCTACATTCAACAAATATTGATCTTAGTTTATAATATTTCCAGCACTGTGCTATATACCGGAGATAACATTTTGAACAAAACAGAAGTAGAATGCCCATCATGGAGCTTACAAATCAAACTCAAATTTTGCAGGATTTTAAACTGTTAATAATAAGTCACAATAATAGCAGCAAGAAAAAATGCACTCAAAATACTATTATTTTAGCCATATCTAAAATGAATAAAGAAGGTATTTCAAAAGCAGTGGAAAACTTGCAAATGAGGAATCATCTATCTGTAAGTATTTTTCACTATGAAATAAATACCAAGTTCACTTGAACCCAGAACTAAGGACCAATAGGATATTATCTCATCATGATAATAAATACTGAGAGATGCTGGAAACAGTGTTATTTCTTCCGGCCCAGAAGGGAGTTGGTAGCCACAGAACTGAACAAAAGGAAGCAAAAGAACACAGGCAGTGCTCATCTTCAGGAGGCTTGAGCTCCAAAGTCTATTTATAAATCAGTTGTTTAAAACTTAAAGTCATTTTGCAAATCATGCTTATATTTAGAAGTAGTCACAGAAGCCTCTTAAACACACAAAATAACTGAAATACTACTCAATTACAATAACATCAGAAAGTTCAGTCGCGGGCGCCTGGGTGGCTCAGTTGGTTGAGCGACTGCCTTCAGCTCAGGCCATGATCCTGGAGTCCAGAAATTGAGCCCAAATTGGGCTCCCTGATCAGCAGGGGGTCTGCTTTCCCCTCTACCTTCCCCCTTTCATGCTCCCTCTCTCTCTTCTCTCTCTCTCTCAAATAAATAAAATCTTAAAAAAAAAAAGCTCAGTTACTAACATATATATGGTAATGTAGTTATAAACATTTCTTTCTCTGTTGTTCTTTTTTTTTTTTACAAAATTTCATTCATTCCTTAGGATTTGAGTGCAAAAAAAGGCTTCCTTAAGAAGAGTCAATCAGATGATATAAGAATTTTGGGAAATTAAAATTTAATTTTTAACATTTTAAAAAAGATCAAGTAGATTGGGAAAATATATAGAGAAAACAAATGAAAAATATGAGAGGGAGTTTAATACACAAGAAAAATAAACTGAGGAGGTCAGTTAGCATGAGTTCCATAAAGAGAGAAGAAAAAATACAGGGGAAGAAATAATCAAAGGTATAATAGAAGAAAAGTTCCTAAAGTGGAAAGAAGACATTTTTTTTTTCTAGATTATACAGAATCATTTAGGGCTGAGAAGGATGGATATTAAAAGAGCTATGCCTAGACAGATCTGGACTTGATTTTCCTGTGAGCTTTTAATTTTCTAGGTTGAATTTCAGAACTGACAAGATAAAGATCCTAATTACCATTTAAATAAGAAAAAAAGTTAACTAAAAAAGATGGAATCAAACTTTTATCAGATGTCTCATTAGCAACACTGGATAAAAGTCTCCCAAGTTTTGAGGGGAGATTACTTTGAACCAAGGAGCATATATACAATAAATTATTAATTAACTCTGAGGAAAAAATTAAGGTGTTTTGGATATGCAAGGACTCAGTTTGCTTCCTACCTACCATTTCTGGAAAACAAAAACAAGAATAAACTCTTGGGGATGTATGTAAGGAGAAAGGGCGTAGGGGGGAAAGAACCAAATACCAAGCAAGACAAGGGAGTGAAATACTACAGCAGCTCTAACCAAGAGAATAATGAAAAGAAACTAATTCAGAAAAGAGGAAGGAGACAGCACAGAGAAAAATGACTTGAAGAAGAAGGTATATTTCATTCACCAAGTGATATAATTAAGAAATTGGAAAAATCATTGTGAGTGATGAAGGCATATAATTCTTCTATCAAGGACACAAAATAAGAAGATTAGAATTTTCAAGAAAAATTTAAGGCTCACAGAAAATTGTTAAGTCCAAATGTGAAAGAAACTAATATATGGCACAATTTTGAGGAGTTAAAGGAATTTAAGAAAAATGCAATCTATTTTATCTTGGTGCTTAAAATATTATCTTCAGAACAAACTAAATTTTAATGCTATGGGATCATTTTTTTTCCTTCTCTACATA
The DNA here is from genome assembly GCA_003697995.1 of Taxidea taxus jeffersonii. Lineage (NCBI taxonomy): Eukaryota > Metazoa > Chordata > Mammalia > Carnivora > Mustelidae > Taxidea > Taxidea taxus. The sequence goes on along the minus strand of RCUC01160331.1, from coordinate 46,113 downwards.
TTCAACCATACCCTCGGTATTATACTGGAATCTATTTATTATAATCACGACATTATAAATACTGTGGGTTTCTTTTTTTTCTCAATTAGCACTGAGCAACAAAGCACAGGAGAGACAGCTATAGGCGAAGAACAGAATATAAGTATTATAAACTTAGCAACAGAGAAGGTATAGAATACAAAAATTGGCAGAAGGCAAGGGGGAAAAGTAGATGAAATGAGAAATACTAATCTTCATATCCTGCATAGTGGGGAGTCAGGAAGCTATGGTTTGATGTTGATAATTTGGAAAATTCAGTATATTACTGTAGGAAAAAATAATAAAGACATACTTCTAATTACATTATTTTAAATTATTTTTGTTGTTATCATGTACCTGTATTTTTGAAAAGTCACTGTAGAAACTAACCAGTCAAACCTCTCCGTTTTTGTGTTCCTTATTTCCGAGAAATGATAGTTCAGACAGGGAGGGTAATCAAGAGTATTTCCAACCCACACAATCTACCTGCAGGCATATATGTATACTGAGGGCCTGTTATGTACTTGGCTGCATACTAATTATTGTGGGGGACTCAATGAATATACAAATTATGATCCTGGCTCTCAAGGAAACTTCTATCATGATGAAAGGAGGCAGTTGCTGACACATAAATAGCTGATATATTTTAAACTGTTAAGTAATTGGGAGACACTCCAAAACATCTTTCATATGGGCCCCAAATCCCATGACACCACCATGTACGGAATCTTCATTCTCATGGGAAGTCCCTGGGATTAGCACAACAAGACTATCATCTATCTTTAAGCAAGGTGTGCCAAAGTATCTGTTCTTGTTCCTAAAAACAGGCTATGAAACAGAGTTAGAATAAGTAACATCTACAATCCTTAGTAGTTTTTAAATCATACATGCTACCATTTTATATATCTATGGACAAGTTTGTATCCTTTCAGTGTACCTGGTGTAATAAAAGATGATTGTAAACAGAAGAAACTACAGACTCGTAATTTGTATCCTGATTGAAATAATAAAAGGGATGGAAATAATCTTTCTTTCTAGGGTCCTTCTTCAGAGACCATGCTGTTAGACTTGTGCAATTTCTGTGGGCCCCCAATGTTGAGAAAGTCATGCCAACTCTTGTGACTAGGACCGTTCAGGCAATTAAAGAATCATACACCTTTGAGCAAAGGGCTGGATACATCCTGGGAAACTCCCCACGTGACCAGTCTGTGAGTCCTACAATTTCCATATCATTATGCTTTTTAAAAGATCATGGTATTGACTATTTCCTATGAGTCTATATACTCTAACGGGCAAGGACAATGGCTTCCTTCTTTCCTAATACATAGACGCTCAACAAACACCTGAGGAATGACTAAATAGTTATTCAATCACTGAAATTTTGCCAAGTAATAGGTTGAATGTTTCATTATATTAATTCATTCATTTATTCCCTCTTGGCAACATGGGAGATAAGAATTATTAGCTATTTCTATTTTATAGATGGGAAAGCAGATTCAGAGAGGCTAAAATTACTATGTTGAATGAAAACACACACAGTTTATAAGAAGAAACTTAGGATTCAAAACTAGATCTTCCTGACCCAAAAGGATAGACTGTTTAATGGCAGCCAGCTGTTTAAGAGTTCATTGTGATACATTAAAAATAAAAAGGCAGTGTAGATTCCTTTGGGGGGAAAATATGGTGAAAAGCAGGAATAACCAGGAAACCATAGAAAGGAAGGTCACACCAGTGAGAACACCAAGGAGAAAGAAATTATATTTCTAAAAGAACAGCAGTGATGTTAAATATAATTCCTAATACATGAAGAAGTTTAAAACTCTATGACCTATTTTTTCTTCAATAAAAGGGGGATATATGCCACAAAGAGGTGATGTGAGACTAAAACAAGATAAACTCTGTAAAGTGTCTAGCATGGTGCTTAACACAATGTAAAAACTTAGTCAATACTGGCTATTATTAGAGTGATAGATATCCTATTATATAATTTTAAGCAAATGTCTTCCCCTTCCTATAGTCACAGGACATTTTTTTCAATTGTAAATGTAACAGGTTGGAGAGCTTCTAAAATACTTTTCAGCTGACAACAATCTATGATTCTATGTTTGAAAATGAACTATATTTTTGCAAATCTGATGAATGATTTATTGAAATGTTGAAGTAAAAGTGGCTGCAATATCGTATAAGCAACTGGAAACAATTCTAGTTTACACAGCTAGATCTAAAATATAAAAGCATATTCAAACACAAACATACAAGCACACAGTTAAACCCACATCCAGAAAAAAACTGTTAAAAGTTCAAAGGAAGGTGGATGAAAAAGTCTTTGACAATTTGTTATAAGTAAGAGAGTCTGAAACAGATCTTAAAATGTTCATCATTTGTGATAGAGCATTTATTCATTAAAAACTCTTTATAGTCTCCTTATATTTACATGTTTTCCCCTCACCATTTTAGGTACATTTCCATGTTAAATGTAGTTGCTGGTATTTAGTTGAATGAATGCCACCACTTTGTTATTACATATTTTCCAAAGTTATCACCTATCTTTTCTTTTCCCTTATCATGATTCTACCAGCTAAGAAGGGGGTTCCCCCCATGTGTTTGCAGATATAGGCTCTTAAACAGAGTATAATGTTAAGCAAATTAGTTCTACCCAAACATATTCAGTGATTTTGGGAAGCATTTCTATAGGTACTAGGAATGGCATATTTTCAAACATGAAACAAATAATGCGTGAGGAACAATTTTAAAACATGAGAAAATGACAGCTCTAACTCCAACTGTTTCCATGCACATATGCAGTAAGATTACTAGAGATGGTTAAGCTGCCACAATAGCTTCTAAAAGAGGCTGAGTCAGCCTGGTTATGAGAGAGAGTGACACTCTTAAGACCTTCATCACCTTCAGTCCTTGGATACTAAAGCCCTTAGTCACTGGTCCCAGTTAAAAGCTACTATTTTAAGTTCAAAGTAGAAAGCTCCTTTCGAGTGGTAACAACAGTTTAAAATAACAATGTGGGGGTTTGGGGGAAAGCCTCCTTTATGCTTCTACCATGCCCCATCACCTCATCCCCCTCTGTTCCAGTCAAGCATTATTGTTATAATAATACTTTCTTTCAGTACTTTCAGTACTTTCTTATCCTGCATCAATATTTGTGATCCGGGCCACTAAATAATTAATGAGATACAGACCACTCCTTCTACCCGCATTGTTGCATCACTGGCGTTCAGAATTCTGGAACACTGTGTGTAAACATTAGAGCCATGTGTGCCTGACCACATGGGAAGGCAACAGGATGGCCTGGAACTCCTATGCAAGAGGGAACACCTGGCACCAATCTTAACATCACCAAGCCAGCAGTTTCTGGGTGAGCTCCTATTTGACTCCTCAGAGATCTTCTAAAAGGACCATCTAAAAGCGGTTGATACAAATGACCTTGAGGATTTTGTGTAACTTCATGATATCTGGAAAGATGCATGAAATTAATTATTTTTTCATTTTATATTCATAAACAGAAACTTTTACTGTGGTTTGTTTAATCAACCATTTCTACCAAGAGGACTTTACTCATATTGAGTCCAAAATATATGTGAACAGATGCACACACACTCAAACACAGTAGTAACTGAAAGAGGAAAAACTAAAATTTTATACTGCTTTTTAGCATGTATCTTTCACATTCAGTCTACCATTCTGATATTTTATAATACTAAGACAATGGCCACTGAGTTGTTTTTATGAAGGGAGTCCACCCACTGAATAAATCAATTTTTATTGCACGCTTGCCACTTTTAAATGAAACTGAAGTACAATCAAATGAAAGTTATATTTAAGTTCCTTTCTTAGCAGAAATGCATTAATTTATGGCCTTATCAAATTCTGAGCACTTCCAGCTTATAATAGCATATAATTTAGAGTCCAACAAAGTTAAGAGAAGAAAATACTATTGTTCTAATATAGGAGAAGATAATTCTTGTGAAAGCCCATGAATGTTCTGAATTGGCACTGTTCTTAGAAAAGGAGGGGCGCCTTTTCCTTAGAAAAGGAGGTGGCTCAGTGGGTTAAAGCCTCTGCCTTGGGCTCAGGTCATGATCTCAGGGTCCTGGGATTGAGTCCCACATCAAGCTCCCTGCTCAGTGGAGAGCCTGCTTCTCCCTCTCCCTCTGCCTGCCACTCTGCCTACTTGTGCACACTCATTCTCTCTCTGTCAAATAAATAAATAAATAAAATATACATATATGTGTACATATATGTATATAAAAAAGAAAGAAAAAGAAAAGGATACAGATAAGTAATTTCACACAAACTTTCACTATTTAGGCCAAGGGTGATTAAGATGAATATATTATCTTTAGGCCAAAATAATAAAAAAGCAAAAAATAAAACAAGGAAATGAAAAGAATCTTTTAAAGCCTATAGCCTACTTTTACTATAACTCAATTCAATGTATTAAAATGGTACAAAATATTTTAAATGATAAACACTAAATAAATTATATTTTTTCAAGTCCAGAAGGAACTTTTTACTCAGCAACAGGGATGAAAAATGCCCATCCTTAGATTTCATTGTGTTGGTCATATGAGTCACTCTTTTGGCAGTTTCTTCCAAAAGAGAACAAATTCAGATGTTAAACAGCTAAACTCAATTTCTAAGTCTCATATGTAAATAATAAATTTGGACAGATAATCTCTAAATTATTTCAGATCTTAACTTCTCTTATACCAAACTGTACTTAAAACAAAATAGTTTTTTGATGCTTGGTTTATCTCTTGGAGAAAAGATCCCTTATTTTTACAAGTTAAACAAATTCCTTTTGTTTATTGTACAACATTTCAAAGATTTTAATTTTGCTTTTTTTTTAGAAAGATAGTATGATTACAAAAGAAAACATTCTATGAAAGAATAGTTCAAACAGACCAACTTTTATATTAACTAAGAGTTCATTTTTTGATGATCTAATTTCAGTTATTTGTTATGCATGGTTTCTATTTTTGGATAACCAATAGTGATATCCATCTAAAATGATCCTTAGATGCAATACAAAAGAAAAAAAACAAACAAACCAAAAAACCAAAACCCTCAAAGTTCACTCATATTTTAAAGATTCCAACTAGCCAGCTTACAACTTATGATGAAAAGGACTGGAAAACATATGCCAGATACACTTTAAATTTGTGTGCTTTAACTTTTTATAAAGTTAAACTTTTTTTTTTAACTCGACTTTCTTTTTATTGATAAACATCAATGAAAACCTCTTAAAAGCTATCTGGGAAGGGAAAAGCAATTCTCTAAGTATAGAGACTTATTTTTTTTCTTTTAAAATAACCCAAGTCTTGATGTAGAGTTAGAAGCGGAGGAGGGTTGAGGGAGGTGTGATGAAGAAGAACTGAACTGGGAGGGAGAAGAGAAAGCAGAGGGGTCAGTGCAGGAAGGGGTAAGGAGGATGATCAATTAACCACTTTCTTGAGTGTTCTGTAGTTTGAGTTTCTACTCCAGCAAGTCAGATTATAAATTCTCTTGCGCTTTTTCAAAAAAATTCTCTTGCACTTTTTTTTTTTTTTTAAGGCATTACTTAATGAGACTGAGTGGCAGGCGAGCACACTTCAGTCTCAGTGGCACTGCAGAGTAGAGCTAGAACCAAGGTACAATCTGCCCACATTTACCAAAATCACACAAAAAAGTTTGGCGTAACTGGTTCTGTTTGCTGAAGGAAGAAAAAAAAAAAAAGATTAATCCACTATTAAAGCCCTGCCTTTGAGACTGTGGTAGGAAAACTGCCTATTGGGCGGATCCTGACCCAGACACCTTGATCTTTGGTTCATGACCCTGTCAGAGCCAGACAAGGGCTCCCTGACTATGAATTAAACTGTTTGATTCCTTCGCCCACAGACACACAAAGCCCACACTCTCTCAGCTGTTACATAAGAGTCTCTGGAATCCTAGGATGGTGTTTGTAAATAGCGCTGCCATGCGCATGCACGCACTGTACCCACGTGTCAAATGTTGACGTGACCACGTGTAATCGGAAGGCGAGAAAGCATCAACAAGCTCCGAAGGAAAACCTCCCTTTTCTTTGGCCCTAAAAATGAGCATGTGCCTATCAAGGAACTGACTCTAAGAGGGATTTATTTGTTTTCCTTTCCTTACCCTCTCTCCACCCACCTCCCAACCCCCCAACAACAAAAATCAATGGGAGGAAAAACGGGAGAAATTACCAATCCCCACTGCATTCCCTCTCTTCTTTAAGCAGCATCTAACCAGAGGACAGATCACAATTAACTGCCTTTTCTAATTAAATTTGGGGCAAGTTTTGAAATCTCAACAATGTATTCTGAATGTACGTTCTATCTCCTCTTATTCCAAAAATTCTCCTTTATCTTTGCTCATTTACTTCAGTGTGAACTGAAATATTATGAGAGGTAGGGTTACATACTCTAAGTAGACAAATGGTTTGCAAAGTGACAATTTACATCCAAATAAAATTACAACATGACTCTTTCAGCAAAAAGTATCCAATGTTTGAGTAAAGAGAAACACAATTTAGTATTTTACCTCTCTCCTTAATTTTCACCCTCATCTACAATCACTGTATCTTTTACCATGGGTTTGTGAACATGAAACAATTAAATCATTTCTTAAAGGGGTTGAACTCTTACAATATTCAAGAAAAATGTCAATATCAAGTTTTTTATACCTAAATATGGAAAGTTTCCTATAACCTTCAGCTTTATTTAAAGCATGACATATTACAGCAATGCAAAAAAAAAAAAAAAACCTGCAGAACTGTCAGTAGTAAATTAAACTAGTGATTTGAAAAAATACTCTGATTTCAACAAGTTCTCAAGATTTTTTAAAGGATTTTAAAATGCTATATTCTATAACTCCTACACACTTGGTAAAAATTTTTTGAATTATGTATTAAAATTAGTTGATGTCTATAAAATTTCCCAGTTAGGAAATAAGAATCACATTTGAGAGCAAACAAGTTTCAAAATATTGAAAATTTAGTTCCCAAAGTTAATAACCAAATGTCCTTACCAATTTTGATTTTCGGTAGAAACACAATTAAATTATTAGTATTAAAAAGGTAAGCCATTAGCAAAATGTATACTAGTTTTATTTCCTGCAAGTACGTTTTTCTCCAAGTTATGATGTAGTAGACATTCCAAAAATAAGTATAACTTTGTCTTACTTTCAGCTAAATATGTTATAACTTCATAGGAGAAAAATAAGAAAAACAACCATTTGGTGGCTATCTTGGAATAAAACCAGATTAGATCTACAGTACAAAGTTTAAATATATATGCTTTCCTGCTAAAATGTACCTGCTTCTCTTTTTCTGAAACAAACAATTTACATGGTTATTTTGATGTTGGAAAATTTGTTCTTCCTTCATTTTTGAAAAGTATTCATATAAGGTATTTTTCCTTTCACCAGTTCTCTTTGGTACATTAAAATATAAATGTAAGTGAATTAATGTTTTAATAACTGGATTCACTTTTTAAGGTGCTTATTCTAATTTTATGAATGACCAGACACTTTATTTGCAGAAGTGATTTCTTGTTCTGTTATGATGTATGCAGTAAAACAAACAAAAAGCTAATAATCATCCAAACTAATTAGAGGGTGTATAAAAGTAATCCTTTTAATTCAAAAATCATGAGAGGTTATAAAAGAGCTGAGAGAACTTTATAGCCAATGGCAAATATGAAAATTCTGCAACTTCAAAGTAAGAGACTTCAAACAAGAAATGGATAAAGTGCTGAAAGAACAAACAGATTAAAAAATAAATTAATAGGAACAAGGTGGTATGTTCGGGATGGAATCTGGGTGTGGTGTCATTGTATTATTTTCAGATTCTGGCACTTTACTTTAGAAGCAGCACAACTAATAATTAAGATTTTTTTTAATGGTTGCCCTTGTTTCTTAAAGTAGACAGGGAAGAAAAAAGGAGGAATAACTCAGAGACAGATTATGTTCTATCCTCTGGGTTTTACTAACATTATTTAAGCCTTTCTTCTTTTACACCGGAAGACAAAAAAATATAGCAATTTGAGGAGAAATACTATAATAAAAACTCATCTTGAGAGTTGGGTGAATAGTTTTCATTAAAGAATAATCTGGACATAGAAACTAGTTTAATACTGTATCAAAAAAACAAGCAACTTGACAAGGCAGGTTTTAGCGATGGCTAATGAGATATGACAATAGTAATTAAAATTCTCATTACTTTGCAGCATTCATAGAACAAACCAAAACAAATCTCAAAATTGTAAAAGCAGCAAATGAAAAATATCAATACTGTGTATGGCATGCCTTAATGGGAGATCTATGTCTGTGCCTGACCATAGACAATTCTGTTCCCAGAAGACAGCAGTCCATGAGCAAAAATTCACAGCCCTATGTTTTACTTCTGAATATAGGGCATCTTCCATAGAAATCATTTACAAAAAGCAAGGCTAAAAATATAAACAAAATATCTCATCTCTTATATTTTTAATTAACTTGAAAATTTAAGATTTTTGGAAGTATATTTAAAAAGCAAAGATGGGGGGTGCCTGGGTGGCTCAGTCCTTAAGCGTCTGCCCTCAGCCTCAGGTCATGATCCCAGGGTCCTGGAATGGAGCCCCATGAGCCCCGCATTGGGCTCCCTGCTTCTCTCTCTTCCACTCCCCCTGCTTGTATTCCCACTCTTGCTGTGTCTCTCTCTGTCAAATAAATAAATAAAAATCTTAAAAAAATAAATAAAAGGCAGAGATGGAATAGCACACTGAAACCCAGTGAACAACTTTTGAATATTATGGAGATACTACCATAAAAACCTATTTTCAATTGAGGTAGCTCACAAAGTATTAAGAGAAACAAGAGAGGGTAAAAACAAGGAAGTTATTCATTTCTCCTATACAGAGGACCAGACCTATAATCTACCCTACTGCTTTCTACAACAAATGCTCCATCAGCTTGACTGAATAAAGATTCTACTGTGAATGTCATTAACAAACCTACAGGTAAGTCCTATAATCATATTCTTAAAAGGTGGAATTTTTGGCCACTTCTATAGTTTTTCCTAGAAAAAATAAAGATTACAGCAATTATATGAAGCCAAGGCATTTCCTTATTGAGTACAATAACATGTATACATTATTATAGCTGAATGCTTACAGATCACTGAATTCCCCCCACCCTAGTTATAGTCATAGTTCCAAACTATGGAATCCAACTGGCACCAATTCAACATTCTCATCAGAATAAAGAGGGAGAGAAGCATTGCTCAACAAGAAGGATGTCTGGTGTCTAGAATTACATTAAGTTAGAAATTAAAATAAAACCAACCCCAAGTAATTCATCGTGTGTGTCCAAAACTAAAAATCCTAATTTCATAGGGACGTATCGTACACAACTCACTGGTGCCATGTCTCTAGAAAGGTATGCACAGCCTCATACAATTCAATTCAAACAGCACCCTCTATTTCTCTGCATGAGACATGAGTTAACCTTCCGAATGCCAAATACCTTGTTGGTTGTATGCATTTTTTTACACTTTATTTAGGATGTAATTCACATATAATAAAAAAAATTCACCTTCTTAAAGTATACAATTGGGTACTTTTTAGAGCTGTGCAAACATTGCTTACTATAGGACATTTTTAGGCTCCAAAAGAAACCCCATATCTATTAACAGTCTGTCCTCCTTCTTCTCTCCCCATCCCCCACTAGCCCCCAGCAATAAGTCATCTACTCTCTGCCTCGTTAGATTTGCCTATTCTGGGGAGTTCATGTAAATGAAATCATATCATATGTGACCTTTTGTTATTTACTTCTTTCCAAGTTCATCTATGATGCAGCGAGAATCAGTCCTTCATTCCTTTTTGTTGCTGAATAATATTCCATTGTATGGATATACCATAGTTCATACATTTATGAGTTGATAGACACTGGGGCTGTTCCAATTTTTGGACAATTATGAATAACACTGCTATGAATATTCAGGTACCAGTTATATGTAGACAACTGCATGCACTGTAAGTCTCCTCTTAGGACTTTCCCTACATTCTCTACATTACAGCTTTACTTTTTTTTTTTTTAAAGATTTTATTTATTTATTTGACAGATACAGTTCACAAGTAGGCAGAGAAGCAGGCAGAGAGAGGAAGAAGCGGGTTCGCTGCCGAGCAGAGAGCCCAATGCGGGGCTCAATCCCAGGACCCTGGGATCATGACCTGAGCCGAAGGCAGAGGCTTAACCCACTGAGCCACCCAGGTGCCCCACAGCTTTACTTTTTTATTAATAGTAATGAGGCAACAGAGCATAGTGGTTAAAGGGCTGGGATCTAGAGACAGACTGCCTAATTCAAATCTTAGCTAAGCCATGTACTGGCTGTATGAATTTGGTTATTCAATCTCATTTTGCTTCAGTTAGCTCACCTGAGATGAGGATAATGATACCTATCTCCAGAGTCATGAAGAGAATTAAATGACCTAAGTTACAATGTAGCAAGCTATTAAAACAACTTAAAATATTTTGAACACAAAGGTCATTTTATGCAAAAACACTTTTAAGTAAACAAAAACCTATATGCAAATTTTGATAAGGAATGGCAGTACAATCAAATGACTGATGAAGAACTGAGTTAAACTTTACTGCTTTCAGAAAAAAAGATTTAAAGATATCTGATCAGGTAATAAAATTGTATAGACCCGAATATATAATACACAAATGTACAAGTCAAACTGGGGGTATCCGAGTAAGACTGGTAGACTATACCCATGTCAGTATCCTGGTTATGATATTATAGTTTTGCCAAAACTTACCAGTGGAAGAAATCGGGCAAAAGGCATATGCCCAGTTATTATTAATTCATACGCCTGCATCTGAATCTATAAATATCTTAAAAGAAATTTCAATTAAAAATATGTGATATCTGTGTAAATTTACTAAAGATCCTTAAGCTGTGAGTTTACAGTGGATGGCTTTTATAAAACATTTGCCATAGCCCGTAGAAGTTACACGTAAGGAAAAACCACCGTCATTACTACCATCATCACCAGTACCACTGAGACTAGATTATGCATTTTCTAATTTAACGACAAATTATTTTTTTTCCAGTTCTAGGTCATTCATTATTTTTTCTCAGCTTTTGAGACATAACTGACATTTAACATTATGTAAGTTTAACATGTACAATGTAATGATTTGATATATGTATATACTGGGAAGTGACTACCACAATAAGTCAGTTATATCCATCACTTCACATACTTACAAAGTTTGCATGTGTGTGTGGTGAGAACTTTGAAGATAATACTCTTGGCAACTTTCAAATATACAACACAGTATTGTTAACGATAGTCACTGGACTACATATTACATTTCAGAACTTATCTTATAACTCATCTTATAACTGGAAGCTGGTACTCCCTTCATTACATATTGACTGAGTAGAACACCATTAGGTTCTACTATGGAACAAATAGATGCAGAAATCAGTGCCTCTCTTCCAAGCGACATAAATTCAATTTAAAAGAAATAGTATTTTTAGTGAAGCAACCAGTTCATTTTATGTCCTAACCTGTCCTCCAAAAACACTTCATCCTAATTTATTCATCTCTTAATTTTAAATCTCAGATTATTTGGAGCTTGATTTCAAGCCAGTTTGAGTAGCAACCCTAAGTAAATATAAAATATTGAGTTCCAAATTCTTCAAACTTCAGGTAGGTTGACATTATCACTGAGTCTGTTTTTACAAAAAATATTGAAAATTTACTGACTATATATTTCTACTTCTTGAATCCTGGCATATTTAACTGCATTTCATGACAAGTGGAGAAAGTATAAATCAAAGCTGAAAGAATTTACTATTTTGGAAGGGACAACCAAAATCTATTTTATTGGGAAAAGATTATGTATCTATCTTAAGTTAGGGATTTTCTGCGATGTACAATCTAGGATCAGAATAATGCTGGAAGTAGCAGATACTTCAGACTTTTTGGCCGCAGTCCCAATGATTCAAGGGCTCTCACTTTACCTTCTCCTCTTGTGGAACTCTTCTTTCCCACTGTATACCAAATGCATATGTATTCTGTATGATACACCAAGGTATACAGATGTACTATATGACCTCCTTAAATAATGTCAGTTATTCCCTGAGTTTTGGCAGTGCATCAAAATAGAAACTGGAGGTCTAGACCAAGTAAATACTGTATATTTGGCAAAATCATTTGTGGTTGTGTTCTTCAGCACAATTTCCAAGATAACCACCAGTTCTACTTGGCAAACTGACTCTCCCACAGTTAAGGCTCCAATTGTAAAGTTGGCTTGTAAAATATTTTCCTGCTACTGGCTTTGGTGCCATTACTACACTTAAGAACTAGTGTGCAATGGTGGCATAATAGTTGAGGAAAATGTTATTTTGATGAACCAACACTGACAGCTGCTCCAAAGTTTTAACTTGTCTATATGCTTGTTCATAAAACAAAGAAGGCTCCTGCCAGTAATTTGAGATGGCTAGGTAAGATTATTAAATTCTATTAAGCAACAACAACTGAACTTATTGAAGAAGGAATTAGAGCGCAAAAAAGCAGTTTAATCTTTCTAAGTATTAGATATTCTAACATGTCAAACATCCATAGCTTTTGATGACATTTTATTTAAAGGTAATTTCGAAGAATTCGTAAGAATCTACCAACTTGGATCTGGGACATAATGGAAAAGAGGGTGTCTGTGAATTATAAGAAATGTTTCTTACCGAGATTAGCAAATAAGGAAATAGATTTCAATAGTGACATTGGCTTACAACATTGTATGTGGGTGGAGCCTTGGAGGAATTGATAGAGAAATTACAACTTTAGCAAGTGAAACCAAAACATTAACTCCAGTTATTGTTACCCAATACAAGCCCAGTGCCTAAACAGGACTTTGGAAGTCTCTCATAAATAACTCCTTGGCAGGTGCATTTCACTTGTTCTGAAAGTGATGTTGGCCTGCCAATGTCTACCTTCATGTGTCACTGCATCAAAATCATACCAATGTTCTTGACTCCTTGCATGGAGCAGCATAATGCCAGATATAATTAAAGCCATACTTAGTAAATCTGTGAATTTAAACAAAACAAGGAACTCTCTCCATTCCAAGTTAACTTCTCATTAACTATTAGTTCAATAAGAAAATAAGGAAAACAATATTGCAGTCTAAGAAGATCTATCTTGTTATTATCCACTATTACTTCCATAAAATCCAATTGCTCAAGACTATTCTATCCCATGAAATTCTGAGAACATCCTGGTGATACTATAAGACATACAATAAATGAAGAATGGACATTATGTCTGTTACAGTCTACTATTCTATATTAATTCAAATAATTTCTTTTATAATAAAGGAGAAAGTGGTACTTATGTTGAAATTGGTGATAATGTGCACCTCCTCCTTATAATCATTGAAGCCCCTAAAATATTAACAGCTATTTTCAGCATACAAATAGGATACATAAAATAACAGAGTCTAAATTTGATAGGAAAGAACAAGTCATCATGGTCACAATAAATATTATTAACCAATGTAGGTATTCTTATTTACCAATAATGTAAAAATACTACATCTATTCTTAGTTTAATAATTTGAAGAAAGCATTAAGCCATAACATTTGAAGAGTCCCCAAAAAGCAGTTAAATATTAGTCTGTTAGCCAAAGGAACTGTTTATTTTTAACTCTGAATTAGTTCAATAATTAATCATAGTTTTCTCAACGAATAGTAAGCACTTATGCTAAATTTTCCTTATTATTTTAGGACAAATAAGAACTAACCAAATGAGCTGTTTCTATCCCAGATCAGTAATACTACTACTCCCTTGTACTCATGTGAAATAACCATCAGTATCAGCAATTAAACTTAACTGCTTTTTCAGAGATCAAAATATAAAGAGTTACAAAGTGAACTACTGAGGACAAATGGTTTTGGAAATCCGATTTATGTTGTAATGTCTATCACTGTGCTCTTCCTTCTACCCATCTTTTAATCATACACATGCTTTCTAAACTTAAGTTTGACTTTTTAGTCCTTTCCTAACACTTCTCTGCTTAATAACATTTAAAAAAAAACCAATATTGTGTTGAAATTTATATTCTACCTCAAACTTATGAGACATGCATGCAAACATGTAAAAGAATATAATTCCCCTCCAGCATTTCAACTTTCCATTAAAATGCAAATATAATGATTTCATTAACCAGGAAACAATACCCAGTCTTAAACCAAAGCAAACCAACATCTTTTCTCTTTACATCCCAACTTCCCCTAAGAAAAAAATCTTCCTCTCATGTTGGATCATTTGTTGATGAATATTTTTTATTGGATTTGCCATTATTATCCCTTACTGGAGAGGTGAAAGCACATTATGAGACTTTAGATTTTAAATTCGTGGATGTGTCTTATTCCCTACACAAGAAGATTTTAAAAATATTTCAGTAACTTTAAGCAAACAACTGGAAAATAACCCATCTTTCAATTCCTAAACACTAGATGAAGGGGGGGGGAATCACTCGGTGCAATTAAAAGTATGTCATGAAGGCAACAGCCAGTAAATAACACTTATATTTCATATTCGACCTTCCCAGGAGTCTATCCAGGCCACACTTTATTGTGTCATGGGTAGAAAACTCTCCATAGAAACTCTGTTAGCTTAATAACACTAGACAAGCAGCCCCAGCGAAAAGATTCGGCAAGACTGGAGAGGGAGGGAGGGAGAGAGGAAGGGAGAGAGAGAGAGTGTGTGTGTGTGTGTGTGTAGAAGGAGGAAAAAAAGAGACACGGAGAGAAAGGCAGATAAATAAAAGAAGAAAGCGAGCAACCAAGCCGAGAGAAAAATTTGGATGGGACTGTTAGAAATATGCTCCCTACTTCTCCGTTTCTTTGCTGGGACTGGGTTTCATTTCTTTCGGCGCCCCTGACCTTGCAGTCTTCCAACTCTCAACTCTGCCCCCCTCCTCCCGCCCTCCCGCCCCCTCCCCCCCGGCCTGCGCCTGCCTTTGTGTCTGCCTGTCACTTACCGGGGAACCAAACGAAGCTGATTCGGGAGAAGCACAAAGCCAGGGCACAGATTTGCCCACAAATTCTCTTACACCCACTCCCCAGACTGGAAGGCACAGCCCATCGCAGAGCTGATGTACCTTGAGAAAAGTGGGATCTGATCTTGTTGGGGGGACCAGAGAAACTATTCTCACTCAGCACCACTAGCAAAACGCGCGGACTTAGGAAAAAAAACCAAAACCCCACTTAGTGTACTACAGTTCTACTCCCCGTGACATTTGCTTAGTTCGCCCCCCAAAAGCGGACACCGGGCTAGAAAGGGGCGGACGCGAACGCAAACCCAGACCCAGACCCTACAACAGATAAAAGGGTCGAAAACACTCCGTCAGAGTTCTTCCCGGGGTGGGCTAGGTTAAATGAGAAACTGGTCTGACTTACAAGAAGGAAAGGGGGTCGGGAAGGATTCAAGGGAAAAGTAGTGACCCCCAAAGCTGAACTATTTGAGAAAGGAAAGCAAAGAAAAATCACTTTCCTGAGGATAAAAGGCCGGGAAACCGGCTGGTCGGAGTCACAAAGGTAAGTTTTCTTGGTAAGGAGAGGAGCATTAGCAGGAGAGAGGAGGGAACACAGAACTACAGGTTTAAAGGGGGGGGGGGGAATTAAAACTATATTTGTCAGCCATGTTGAAGAGGCTCCAGTAATTTGTGAAGCTTCCCTCTTCCCTCTTGGTATTTGCGGGTGACACTGCAGGGTTTGCTCCCCAGTCCCTGGAAGCCCGAGAGAAAGCAAGGGGGAGAGGAAAGGGAGAGTTTCGCGGCATAAGAGAAGCGCTCTGACCTCGTTCTCGTCCCTCAGCCTTGCAGCAATCCAGCAGTTGCAGTCGGGTCTCCTTTCTAACAAATCCTAAAGGGCAGCCATCTTGCTTCCTTCTGCTTCTCTACGAAAGCAGCCTAGCCTCCGCATCAATATTCATAAGGCAGTTTGACGTCTGTTCTCATCACTCGGCGGGGCCGGCGTCTCGGGGCGGCCTCGCCGAGGGGGCGGACGTGACTCGCATGCGAGCCGGGCCTGGGCGCGCGGCGCTCGCGAAGAGGCGGCGGCGGCCGCCCGAGCTCTCGCTGCAGCCGCTGCTGCTGCCGGCTCTCCTCCTCCGCCCGGCCTCCTCCTCCTCCGCCCGGCTCGCCTCCTCCTCCACTGGCCTCCTCCTCCTCCTCCTCCGCTCCGGCCTCCGTCGCCGCCCTGGGGCCCTCAGCCCCAGCTCCCAGGGAATCAGCCCCCCACCCGGGGCTTCCTGCACAAAGGCCCGAGGCACCTGGTGGCCGCACAACGGGGTGCGCAGTAGAGGCCGGGGCTGCCCTGGCGCTGTGCGGTGAAGCCCGCGGAGCAGTGCGCCGGGATCAGCGCGGGGCGGGGGCGAGCGCAGGGGAGGGTTCAGCCCCCGGGCGCGGCAGCCAGACTCGGGGCACCCCGGAACCCCTCGGACGGGTAGCCAGCCGGATGAAGGCATCGGGCAGGCGCGCAGGGGGGAGGTGGCGTGGGTGCCTGGCACAAGGATGGAGACCCTAGATTAACCTTTTAAACTTTTTGTTAGCGCAGCACTCCACCACCCACTTGGAGATATGTGCGCGCCCCTCACCCCTACGCGCTGCCACCTCGCACTAGCCCGTACTCGCGCCTCCTTGCAGGTATCTCCGCACACGCCACGCGCGCACCCACGTCGGCGCGCGAAGGCCAGCACCCCTACTCCCAGTGGGTAGGTGCATCCTCTCCTGCCTGGCCCTCGCTTTGGCATCTTCTATACCGTCGCTTTAATCTCCCTCTACAGAAGCGCTCCCCAGTTTCGTCAAGGGCATGCCCTTAGTGCTTTAGGGGCCTGTAGTTTAAAGACTCGACAAATTAGGGAATTGACCGAGTCCTGCTTCACCCCGCCCCGGCCCACCTTCTGTTTACTTTTGCCACGTGGGCTGGGAAGGAGAGGGATTCTTACACATCCAAGATGAATTTCTCACCAGTGACTCTACTTCTCGCTCCACCCGGTTGTAAGAAATACACCTGCGCTTTCAAATGCCTACTTTTCTCCCATAAGAGCCTCTATTTTGAAAAATTTTCTACCTGTCCGCATAATTAAGTAATGAAGAAATCGACCCACAAAGAACTAAATTCCGAGTGACGGACACTGGGTATTTCCTGGCGTTCCGAATTCTATGCCTACGTCCTTCCATTGACAGATTGTCTTTCCTATTGCCGACTAACTTTAATTCTCCTTTTCACGCCCCTTTTCTGATCATAAAATTTTTATTTGAAGATAATCAAGAACAAAGTTCATATGAATCATTACATCAGTAGTTGTTGAGGTTCGCCCTCTACAAGAAATTTTCACATACATCTTTTAAATAGATATTTCGGGCACTCTTATAGGATCACTGCATTGTGATCACAATACTTTTAAGTCAACGCAAGTTATTTTGTGGAGCTTTTCTTTTTTCTTTTTCTTTTTTTGTGTGTGTGTGGGGGGGTAATTTCTTTAGAGGAGGAACTTTTTCCTAATTTTATGAAATTGGAATACTTCCTCTGAAAAGAGTTAAAAAGGGAACTATTTCTATGTGTCGCATTGTTACTAAGAAGAACGTTTGGAGTGTGTTCTAATGATACATTGTATATTCCATTCTGAGGCAGAGTTCATTCAGGTTTCTGATTTTGCAAGGGCCAAGCAAAATCATTCATTTTTCCTTAAGCATTTCATGTGACATTGAATTTCTGTCTTTTCCAATTGTACAATAATGTGTCATTGAGATCTTGGCAATTGTTAGTGGACTTTAAGCTGTTTGGGAGGTACCTTCCAATTTTTTTTTTTTTGTCAAGTCCAGAAAGTAAAGTTTTGCAAAGACTATGACATGTATTTATGCAGTACACAGTACAGCAGAATTGTTGAAAGCATGAGCTTTGGAGTTAGATATGATTGCATCCTGACTCCATCCCTTACTAAGTGTGTGGGCTTGAGCATGTTACTTAACTCTGTATATCAGTCTCCTCATGTGTTAAACACCCTCTGAAACAAAAGGGATGTTGTGAGGATTCAATAGGGCACTAGGTAAATGTCTAGGTA
Organism: Taxidea taxus jeffersonii; assembly: GCA_003697995.1. NCBI lineage: Eukaryota > Metazoa > Chordata > Mammalia > Carnivora > Mustelidae > Taxidea > Taxidea taxus. Next base: position 27,961 of record RCUC01160331.1, on the reverse strand, counting down.
GTTATTACTATTACCAATAATAAACCATCTGTGTCCAGAAGTTTCTCTTGATTAACTAGAAATACATAAGTGATTATATGCCTTCTAATATTGAATAACATGTGACAAATACTTTATTCACATGTGTTTGATATAAATATCTGCCTGTTCCCTTTGTATTACAATTGGGAAAATGATCTTTAAGGTCATTCCCTTCTCATTTCATCTTCTAAACCTCTCCCTCTGTTGTAACAGGTGGTTCTTGTCTATCTGGAATCATACTTGGCTTGCAGTTGGTTTTGTAATAGGCCCTGAACCTTTTCTTGCCAACTTATTTCTGTGTACCCTCACCCCACCCTTAACTACTGCAACATTTGTGAATTTAAAAGAACATACATTAATTTCTCTTAGCTATTGTAACTTTTCAATAGCAAAAAGAAATAAAATTATGAAGATCTCCAACTAAAATAAGTTAATGAGATTTTGATGATTAAAAAAATTCTTGCTTGGTTGCTACTTCTGGGAAAGAAAAGATATAGTGCACACAACCAGTTATTTACTGGACAGTAGTGCATATTTGCATGTGTAATTCGGAACCAGCTTTAATTAACTGTGTACTTTCTTAAGATTCTTCCTATAGGTGTGGATAATCTATTTTTAAAAGGTAATTTGTTGTTTTAACACCAGTCAATTGTTATCAAATTCCTTACTATTTTTTCTCAAAATAGAAATAGCATTGCATCCACAGAGAAAAATTCTTGCTTCCTTATGAGAGAAAAAAACCTAATAGAACAAGTTCTACAACATGCATTTTGCATTAGAAAATTGACTTGATTGGCCTGGGCACCTGCTGTCTAACTCAGTTGCTCAGTCTCTAAGCCTCTTAGGGTGGAGGCAGCTTCCTGACTGCTTGGTACATTAAAGAGCTGACAACAGCAGCTTGCTTTACAATGCAAATTTCTTATAGTGTACTAACCAAACCAAACCAAACCAAAAACAATGACAAAAAAGGTGCATTCTTAATTTCCTCTCTACCTGCAAAATAGGAAATTTTCTTTAAGGACTTGATATTTTCTTTTACAGAGAGAAATTGTTGTGATACATATTCAATGCTTGGGAAGAATTATAGTGGTTCAACAAAAACATTAAGTCATGGCCTGTTGTTTCCCATCTCCAAAAACATATTTCTGAAGTATGACATGATAAAGATTCTCTGCATGCTTGAAAGACAAGTGACCTTCAAACAACACAGCAGTCATTAGTGTGAAGGGACTTTCTTGTTTCTCTTGTCTGGTGACATTACTGCATACCCTACCAAGGTATATGTTTAACACAGGTAGAACACAAATATTAAAAATTTCTGATAAATGAAACATTTAGACATAACACTGACTTATTGATATGTGTTATTATTAACAAAACCCATTATTGTCTAAAGCCAGGGACCATAATATAGTAATACATAGATCAAAATATAATAATAAAAAATCTATTTTATTAACATGATTTCTAATTTTTTCTGACCTTATTTCATATGGCTAATTTCTCTTTCTCTAATTTGGAAATTTCTAAGGAACAGATACAAATGATATAATCCTAAATTACTCGAGTCAGGTGCTAGCCAACGTGTATACTGATAGAACAGGTACAAAGCAAAATGTCAGATAAAACTCAAAACTCTAATCCTGTTCCAATATTGCTAAAGGCATTGAAAAAAGAATAGCAGGATCATTAGTGGGATAAACACCATAGAAATGTTTTCAGAAATATTGCAAATATATTGTTAATATCAATCTCTTTTCTTCTCATAAGTTCTGATTTCACAATCTAATAACTACTTCTTAAAAATGTTCATCCAAATTTGGTAACTCAATATCTCCACTTTTTTGAGAGAATAACCCTTCCACTTTAATGATGAACTTCAATAATGAATTAGTTTTAACTATCGGTAATTACCCTAACAACACCCTTTGTATTTATATATGAGTTTACAGATTTCAAAGCATTTTTTTGTACACTATTAGTTTCTTTGGTAAAGCTGTACTATTATGTTTAATATTCAAATCATATGCCATATTCAAATTGGTATTGAATTTAATTCCTATCTTATCCATATGAAAAACGAGTTTAAGTGACTTTCTCAAGATCAGACAGCCTGTTCATAGAGAAAGGAGCACCTCATAAACTCAGGCTTTGTGAATTCAAGTTCAGGCCTTATTCATTACACCAAAACTAGCCTTCTATCTTTTCCTGTTCAACTTCCTCTAAATTGTTCTTACTATTAATAGTACTGACTGACATAGGAATCCTTCAAAACTCACAATAATTTTCCATTATTTTTGGTACTTAGGGAAAAAAAATATCAGCATTTATATTTACTCATTTTTAGTACTCCAAAGGTAACACCATCGGCTAAATACTGGGCACGCACCAAGCATGTGGATCATTGTTTTACATTTATTATCTCTTAATTTAATGCTTATTAAAACCAAATAAGGTAGGTATCATTTTATTGAGAATGAAGGATTGAGTAATTTGGTTGAGATTAAAGGGGCTGGAACCAAGGTCTAAATCTAGGTTCGTGTGGTTCTAAAGCTCAGGTCCTTGCAAACTACACTCTACGGTCTCCCCATTTTAGCCGATAGAGATACCGATATTTACACAGTAAGTTCTTCACACGGCAGTTTTTAGCAATAACATCAGTATTCCCCATCTCTATATATTTAAATCTCACTTGTCTAAAGCTCTACTCGGGCTTTTCTCATCATTTACTCTCTCCTCTGTTTCTTTAGTTTCCATTTCATGTTAGGAAGTTGGCATGCTTGAACTCTTTGGAACGGTGATTACATCTGTGTGATAAAAGAGATGCCACGGTCTTGTCCACCCCCGCCCCCAACACCACTTTAACATCTGTCTTACCTCACTAACAAATTGTTTGGAAAGATAAGTTCTGCTATCTGTTTTCAATATTGGTGTGGTAAAAAGGGATTGCACCCTTGATCTTCTCCTGACTTCCTGGAATGACTTTGAATTCATTCCCGCCAAACAGGAAAGCTGGCAGGTGGAAAGAGCGCCACCTACTGAAATTGTTGCTAAGACATGGGTCTTTGGGGATAAAATATTCAGCATGCGATAGCTAGCACCAAATCTTTCCATTGGGAAAATGAATCAGAATCACCTATGAGGCACTTGAAAAATACGCATAAATAGTTTCCACTCTTCTACCCCCAGAGTCTCTTGGAGATTCTGATTAATGAGGTCTGATATGGGGATGAGGTACCAGTATTCTTTAAAAAAATTCATGGACAATCAGATGTACAATTCTGTTTAAAAATCACTGATGTAGCTTAATATGTAAATATTAATAGTTAGTAGGCATACAATGTTGTCATTCATAGAGTGTCCCATGACAAAGAGCAAATAGTGTTTATCCTTCTACTGTTTGGTGGAAACCTCATACCCTTGCAAAGACCCAGCAAAGCTGCCTGTGACTCTCATTCTGTATTTCAGGTTGATTGAATTCATCTAAGTTCTTCTGTGACAGGTAAAAGATAAATCTTCTTTGAGAAAAATATAAATAATTAGCAGCCAAAGAATGACTCAGATTATCAGTAGTGAAAAAGAAAGATCAGGGAAAATGTAAGTGATAGTATTGATACCTTGATACCCTGAGAAAGATATATCAGAAGTTGCCAGAGTTCAATTTGTGAAGAATATTTTGGGATTTGCATTCCTATGGGGGTAATTCTATTGGTTGAGTTTTGTCACACTTTTTTTCCTAAAAAAATTAAACCACTTTTTAATCTAGACAATTAGACAAAGTGATTCTAATTTCTTTTTTTATCCCCCAAATAACTATTATGGCCCTATAATAGTTTATGAATGTATTATATAGCTCCATGCTGTTACTGCAATGCTTCTAGAAGGAAGAGCTATAGAGATTAAACTAATTTTAGGTCCCCGTTAGGGTAGTCCCTTATAGATACTCTGTATGAAAAAGGAAGAAAATGGGGCACCTGGGTGGCCCAGGGGGTTAGGGCCTCTGCCTTCAGCTCAGGTCATGATCCCAGGGTCCTGGGATCGAGCCCCACATCGGGCTCTCTGCGCAGCGGGGAGCCTGCTTCCTCCTCTCTCTCTGCCTGCCTCTCTGCCTACTTGTGATCTCTCTGTCAAATAAATAAATAAAATCTTTGAAAAAAATGAAAATTTTAAAAGGAAGTAGGGTAGACATTATTTGACATCTGATTTTTTCAAATATTCAGAAGTATGTTTCATTCTTTCTAGAGGTGTGTGAGAAAACCTAATGCGATCTGACCCATGCCAACTCAGAGCCAGTGGGGGCAGGAGAGGCCAAGTAGTTTCCTGGAAAACTCTGCACTACCAACTTCTGTTTAATTTGTTTTCTTATTTTATATCTTAGAGTACAATATTATTGCTATTTGGCAGGAAACCTCCTTGATAATTAGGTATGCCTCTAAGTTGAATATGGGTTGATTTTGAGACAATTATTCTGCAGTCTGTAATGACTTTTATTCTGAAGAAAATGAATTACATCCAGAGACCACAAAATAAGGGTTCCAGAAAGAAATATTGGAGTAGAGGGTGAAAAGAAACACACACATATGCACACGCGCGCGTGCGCGCGCGCGCACACACACACACACACTTAGAACATCAAAAAGAAATTCTAAAGGAACATTTCATTGAGGGTCCCTAATTTTTATTTCCCTGTAATATTATGATCATGGGCTCTTGTTAGACTGGGTAGGTAGAGGCAAGGAAGTGAGAACTATTGGAGACTATTGGAGAACTATTTGTTGTCAGGTGGGTGCAATTGTAGTGATGATACGGATACATTTTCATGAAGGAAACTTTCCTGAAATCTAAAATCAAAAAACAGCAATAGCAACTTTCTGCTAGGGAAAAAGAACTCAAAGAGCCTCTCTCTAAATTTAAAACCCAGAAAAAGATAAAGTCATAATTTTAATGGTTGAGGGCTGCTGTTAAAGGTAAAAGTAGTATGAACTCACAAAATAGATGTTCCAAAAATTTAGAAAGAGAAACTAGTAAAAGTATAGCTATTGAAAGTGCTAAGCTTGGTCTAAGTAAATGACATGGTCTAGGATTTGTAGTCCAGATGCTGTTACTGAAATTCTACCAAGAAAACTTTAATATGCTTTATCTCATTTACAATAGTCTTGAAAATAGGTGAGAGAGCTATGATCTAACTTATTAAAAATTTTTTTTAACACTAGGGAACATGTGTTTAACACATGATGGGACATGTCTGAGAGATTAAGTAACTTGCCCAGGGTCACACAGCAGGTGATAAATTCTCAGACTTAAGTCTTCAGTATGCTTTCCACAAGCCAAAGGGAAGCAAATAAACCAACTTTAATTCCTTCCTGGGGGAGGAAAAGAAGCTTTAGGAACTTGTGACATTGTATCTTAGGATGATACATTTTCATTACTTGCCTATGCTCACCCACATGGAGGAGAATGCCGCATTAGGAAATATGTGTTTCTTGTATTTTTTTTAAGATTTTATTTATTCATTTGAGAGAGAGAGAGAGAGAGAGAGAGAGAGATAGCACAAGCAAGGGGGATACAGAGGGAGAGGGAGAAGCAGATTTCCCACCAAGCAAGGCACTCAATACAGGACTCAATCCCAGGGCCCTGAGATCATGTCCTGAGCCAAAGACAGATGCTTAACCTAAGCCACCCAGCCACCCCATCTTGTATTTTTTTTTAAAACAGGTCATCCATTGTAGCAGGAATTCTGTTCATTCTAAATGTGAGGTAAGAGCTAATCTATTCCCTAAAAACATTTCTAAGGGAGAGAACAAATTGCTCAAAAGTATGAAAGATAAAATGTTAGACCTTTTCCCTGATTTCTTCTTTCTCAGGCCACAGAGAAAGCTGTTTGGAGTATGAACATTAATAAAAGAAACAAACTTGTTGAATAAGAAGACATAGACTCACCTTTTCATAAAAAGCAAAAAAAATTAATTTCTGAAATTAATGTGACCAATTCCTCTTTTATTGAGTAGGGCTTGGGGGTGTGTGTGTATGTGTGTTGGTGGTTGATTTAGTTTAAGTCAGAGTTTCAAACTCACAGATTTTCTAATGAAACTAAAACTCAGAATGAAACTTTAGGCACACAATCTGGACTGAGTGAACGGTTTTCCTCCCAACCATTTCATAAAAAGACAAGTTTTGTACAATTCTAACAAATAACAATGCTCTCCAACAGGGCTGCTTGCCAAGCAAAAAACAAAACAAAACAAAATAAAATAAAACAGCTTATCATATATCCTAGGTCTTTATTAAAAAAACTAGTGTAGAACAAATTTATTATAGAATTGTTAATTCTTCATGACAATCATTATTTTACTTGGTAACATATATTTTTACTTTTGAATTTTTAGAGACTTCATGCATGGTAGCATATGAGGGCACTGATTTTGGTAGTAATGCATAAAATTCAAAAGCATGGCTTTGGGTGACAAGAGAAATAAATTTTTAGTTGGTTCCTTTTGGATTGCTTTGCTCATGAAAGGGTTGTGCTATGAATTGGATGTTGGGGAGAAGCTTACCAAAGGACTTGAGATGAATGAAAACTAACCGAATCAGGACACCTTCTCAGAAATGTTTTTTTAAAAAAGTTAGAAATGAAGGATTGTTAGTTTCACTTTCCATTGCATAAATGGTTGTTCAAGTCTGAATTTCTAATTTATCATACTTTCTTGTGGTGCCTGAGATACTGGTGTGTCATTTGTATCCTAATTTTCTCATTTTTGAGAGGCGGTTTAATCAGTGCATGACCAAACTGAGTCAAACTGCATCATTATGGGGGTCTGCTCAGGAAGTGTTCAAACACAGAGGGATCAGAGGTAGATGGAAATACCATCATAGAATGCCCCTCAAAAGAGTATTATAAGAATGACATATCTCTTTTTCCTTGTTCCACATTAGTGGTGGCATTTCCCATGCTCTGCTTTCTCAGCCTTATTCTGTGCTTATGTAGTGATGGCCCATGGCATTTTTCTCAACTCAATATATTCTTGTTTCTTCTCTCACCCAGCAACATAATAGTGAACAAGGTGTGTCCCCTGCCCTCACAGAGCTTATGGTCAAGTCGGGAAAGAGACCTATAAATGGGCAATTACAAAACATTGTATGATGTATGAAGAAAAGTGTGCTACCTGCAATAGGAAGGGTGTTTAACTCGTATTTGAAGGGCCAGAGAAAATGTCCCTTGAAAGTAAGATTTAACCTGAGATTTTAAGAATAAATAGCAATTATTAAGTCCAGGTAGAAAGTCAGAGAGGAGTATTTGGTGGAGATGAGAAAGAGTCTATGAAGAACCAGGGCATGACAGAGCATGACATATTTGAAAAAATAAAACACATTCCAGATGCCATGTTTAGAAAGTCAAGCTCAAGACTATGAACTCTCAGACTGCAGCAGTGTGCAGGGAGCTGATGATCAGGGTTAGTATAAATCATAGTGACGGGTTTGGCTTGTGGCCCAAGTGCAATGCGAAATCAATAATGGGTTTTAAAGGACAAGAAAATAATCAGATTAGGACTTTGGAAATATCTTGGTAGTTGCAGTGGGGAGAACAGATGGAGAGAACTCAATGGCAGAGGCTAGGGCACCAGTGAGGAGACAGAGGAAGTCACTTAGGGAAAATGAGAGTGTCTGTGTTAGAGATCAGGTAATCGGAAGGAGAGAAATGGAGAGGTCCATGGGCATCACAGGCATAGAAGAAATGGAGCTTAGCAATTAGTACTTTGAAGCAGGGTAGGGTTCAAAGATGTCACCTGGGTTTCTGACCTAGCCAATGAGATTGTTTTTGGCAAGTTTCATTGGAGGTAGAAATAACAGGAAGAGAAGAAGTCAGAGAAGTAGGAGTTTGGGGGCTATGGGAGAAAACATAAATCAGTGGTTTAAAAAAAAAAAGTTAAGTTTGAGGCACCTGAGGTACCACACCTGTGAGACTGTGCAACAAGCAGTTGGATATCTGAACCGGAAACCCTGAAAACAGATTCAGACTGCAGTTATAAATATGTGGATCATCTTCATAAAGATGGCACCTGGGAAAAATCACTCTGGGCTCTGAGAAGAAAAGTAGAGCTCTAGGAGAGAAACAGAGGAACGCCACCACTGAGTTCTGAGAGAAAGAAAAAGAGCCCCCAAAGGAGGAAGCCAAAGGTGTGTGGTGTTGTGGGAGCCAAACTAAGGACAAGCTTCCTGAAGAAGGTCTGCCCTGTTAGCCATGCCACCTATTATTGAGCTGTCACCAGTGACAAGTGAAGAAAAGTGTGCCTTGGATATGACAGTGGTGCATTTATTGCAGTCTTTGGCAAAATGCCATTCAGCTGAAGATTGGGGGTAACAGAAGCCAGATTGCCTGAGCCTGAAGGATAAACAGGAAGTGAGGGTGAAGGGATAGAGAGTGGAAATGACTATTTAAAGGTTAGCTCAAGAGAGGAGGAAGGAGATAGCAAAGTAAGAACAGGGGGATACAGGATTGAGGAAAGAATTTTTTAAGATGGGAAAGACTTGAGGGTGTTTACTGATGGGGAGGTCAAATTGAGGTGGGTGGTTAAAGATGCAAAAGAGCATAAGACTTACCATATAAGGTCTCTAAAAGGCAAGGTCTTTAAAAAAAATTATTCTGCTGATAAACTGAGGTGGAGGATAGGCTAATCTGTTCGGTGTGAAGTTTTCTTTACATTTCTTAAGGTTCAGGTAGGGTGTATTCCATAGTTACTGACAGAGGTTTAAAGAGTTCATTTCATAGTGCCCTACCTGATTTCTCCCTCTCTGGTGAGTCCTGAAGATTTTCTTCATGAGTTTTTATCATTACTTTGGAGAGAGGGAGGAATGGGGTCCATAAAATATATTATGAATTAAATGCTGGTGTTCTGGGCAAGGCTGGGGTGGTGTCTGTTGTATAATATAAGATACTAGAAGCCAGAGCTTCCTTTTAAACAAAAGGGTGTGTTGGGAAACAGTATAGGTACTACAAAAATAAGGTTTACCTATGGTGAAAGAGAATCTCTTCTGGAGGATGTGCAGGGATGGCTATGATTTCTAATCCATGCTTTCTACTAGAGTGTCAGCTCTGTGATCCAAGAATAATCATAAGAATACATATCAAATAATGATTGTCTACTGAGCACTGGATACAAAATATATGTTGTTTTTACATTCTTATAAGAATCCTGCAAGGTAGATATCATTTTTAGCTTATAGATAGGGAAAAGTTCAGAGAAAATAAACAAATTTCTACAATCAAGAGCTAGTAAATGGCTCAGCTAACATTAGAGCCCAGGCTTGTCTGTTTTAGGGTGTGAGCCTTTTGCACTGAATAACACAAGGTGTCCTGCAGAAATATCTAATTAGAATTATTTTTGTTCTGAATTTTTTCTTTCATAGTCATATGTTGTTATGCAACTACAATATTTTCTCTGTTAGAAAATAGTGAACAACTAACATATGGAAAAAATGGTATTGGTGTACAAAGGAAAAAGAGTTGGAGGAAAAATGGATCCAGAAATAAAGAGATTAATGGGAAAAAATCATTATCTCAAGCATCACATATTCCTTCAGCTTGCTCATTTGTTCACACACTTCATTTCCTCATCCAATGAATTTTTTTAAAAAATGTAAAGTTTTGAAAAATTTATTTATTAGAGAGAGTGGGAGTGTATGTGCACATATGTTAGCAGAGAGGGATAGGGAATAGGAAGAGGGAGAAGCAGACTTCCTGCTCAGCAGAGATCCTGACATGGGGCTGGATCCTAGCACCCTGAGATCATGACCTGAGTGGAAGGCAGATGCCCACCTGACTGAGCCACTCAGGCACCCCTAATATTTTTAAATTTACAGACAGAGGTATTTTGTTCTCGTAGATCTAAAAGTAATTGCACAATTAAATACTTACTTGCAATTATGACAAGCACTACAAAGGAGAAGTTTGGAGGCTGTGGGGGAAGATGAAAGGAAGGGAAACCTTAGTTAAGCTTTCCTTGTCAACTTAAGCTTTCCTTGAGGAAGTGACAATTAAGCTGACTTTTGAAAAATAAGTAGAAATGAACCAATCAAATGAGGAATGAAGAGAGGAGTCTTGTTTCAGGCAGAGGAAACTGTACATGGGAATGTCCAAAAGAAGAAAGATATATGACATAAGGCCCATGTGGTTGGAGCCCAATAAATAGGAGAATGTAGTTAGGTGAGAGTGGTAAGGTATGCAGGGACCCAGCACACAAGGCCTTGTGGAACATGCTCAGTATTATTTCTTATAATTATCTATTATTTTTACCTGCTCAGGATTTACCTTTCCCCTCTTCTGTCAGGCAGTGAATGACGGTATGGTCTACACTTGGGCAACGAGTATTTAAGCCATGAACCTCAGGGAGAGCTCGTCTACCCTGAGCTTCAAGGATGAGCACTTGTTAAACCAGCCATGGCCAATCAGAGAATAACCTTCTTGACCCCCTGCAGGACCTGCTAAGAGAGGGAAACATACACTGCAAGCCAGGTCAACCAGGACCAATAGGGCTAACAGAACCTTTTGCAGGTGTTATGGTGAAAAGTATTCTCTTTCTGTGGAGACTGCTCTCTCTCTGGGATCTCAACCTAAAACAATGGGAACCAGAGGGAAAAAAATCAATTCTCTCAAAGGGAATGTCTCTCCTACAGTGTAGCCCACACAGAAGAAAGCCAAGCTGAGAGATGAAGAGATGGGTCCAGTTGACATAAGTGAACAGATCTACTCCGTAACTTTTCACTTTTGTGAAACAGTAAATTTCTCTTAAGAGGCAATCCTGTTTGAAATATGTTTTAATCCCTCAGCTCTGGAACATTCTTGATTCATTTTTTAAAACATGGTACAAGAATTGAAGTGTGGTAGGTAATAGACTATAGAATGTGGAATTAGCTGAATCTAGGTTGGAAAGATGCAGTGAGGACCCCTCTTTCTTTAGCAGAGAAATTAACACAATAATTGCTTAACTTGATATCTATGGCATCTTGGGAGTCTCAGAGTCTGGGCCTATGAGACTGGAGGTTGGAAGACATGTGTGAGGAAAAAACCACAGGTAAGTATTGTTCCTTCATGTGAGGTTTAGTGAGGTCATCCATAAAAGGGACAAACTGCACTTAAAGCTGGCTTGCCTGGAAGAAGTCAGTACAACCAGAGAATCCCTTTAGTCCTTATCCTGAAATCCAAAACAGCCAAGAGTCAGAAGCATTTTAACTGTTTGTGGTTTGAAAAGTCAGGTCCTCTCCTCCAATCTAAATTTAGTGCTCATGAAGTTGGGGAGTGTGTAGAATGAAATTAGAAAATAAGATTGAAAACAGAAGCCCTTCCCACTCCTGTTGACAGAACATCAAAGTCAATAGTTAGAAGACAGAAAGAACCTGACTGGAATCTAGAATCAAGGATTAGGCCTCAATACTAACTCTGACTTGTATCGCTAACTCGCTGAGTTTACTGGAAACAAATAGATTGTAGACTTTACTAAGATTTTAAGGAACTTGGGTTACCAGAGAAACTCAAACACCCATAAACTCAGGGCTGTGATTGCTCAACCCCCAAGGCAATACTTAGTGGGGATCTTAAAGTCACACTTACAGAAACAGTACTATTAGTCAGTTATGAAAATCAGTAAGTGAATATTCCCCAGTGCCTTTCTCAGCTGTGGCTATATAGGACAGATTACAGGGGGAATCATCCCAGAAGAGAGATCCAAAAGCAGAAAGAAGGGATCCTCAAGAAATTCACTTTGAATTCAAGAAAAGGGATCCCTCTACTCCAGTCCAACAGGATAGTATATGTGCAGATAGTATATTGCATACTGCCCCTCCTCCCATTTCCCCTTTTTTTCAAGTAGAAGTTTTTATAGTAGTTATTTTGTTTCCTCCTCATAAATATATATTATGTTTGTTGGAGATGGTTAAATGTATCATTTTACAGTAGGTTTCTGAACCATGAGGAAAGTGCATTAAGGAGAGTTTGGACTCAGCCTGGATGCAGTAACTGGATAAAACTTGAGTGGTGCTGGTACATATGTTTTTGATTCCATCTGATATTACCTAATGTAGGCTTGGGGAATATAAAAAAATATTAAGTATAAGAAAAATATATGTGGATGTAGTATAGCCTGAGGTGAACTGTAATAGCTATCTGTGTTTTGGCCTATCCAGAATACATTTCTCATAGATTCACTACCTGATTTTCTCAAGGAAACTACTCCTCCCTTCCCACCCACCTCATTACATGTGCCTAGGTGAATCTAAGTTCACTTTCAGCCCTAGAGGCTCAACATTTACATGGACCTGGCCAACCAGACATTATAACCCTCTGACTTCAGTGATTGCTTTTGGACATCTGAACCACAGGTTCAAATGCAGCCTAGTTAAATCAAAACCAATGAGGCATTTTATTTCTGTTGAGATTGCTGTAAATATAGACTACAGTCTTGGAACTTCTAGCACCTATCATAAATGAAAAACCTACCTGACAACAGAGCTAAAATAGACAAAATGAGAACAGAATGATAGTAAGACTCAGTCCTGGTGATATCATTTCAGCTGCTTCATCTAGCTGAACCCAATCTATCCTTGAAATTCTTTACTATGTGAGTTAATCTCCTGCCTTTCCACATTTGGGGAGGGGCAGTCTATATTATGTTGGGTTTATTTTATTCTCAGCTGAAAGAGTCTTTAATTCAAGAGCAATGGGATGTCATGAAATGAATTTTATTGGGAGAAGGATGTGATCAGGCTTGAGATTTTTGAAGATGAAGGTTTGATTGAGCAACTCTTCTTGAAGGAACACCACTAATGCCTTTCCCATGTCATTCCCCAAAAGTGATAAAGAAGAAAAATCAGTCAGCTTTCTGGTTGTACCTACATATGTACCCAATGTTTGTAGTGAGACCAAATGTAACTGTGGTTCAGGGGTCATTCCTGGGGGCAAGGTAGATGAATATTGAATATACATCATTTTGTTTACTCTTCTTTAGGTTCTGCTGTTTAATTTTCCTTTACTTTGTATAGATTCTATCCATGAATACTTCTATACATTTACCAAGCCTGTTAGCACTTCACAGATGAAATGACTAAATTTCTGGTTCATCTGCTGGTTGTGAATTAAAAATTTGAGAGGACAGTGGTAGGACTCCTTTTTCTTTTCTGTGAAAAGATGGAAGTGAATAGGCCTATTAAATGCTATAATTACCTATAGAAAAATAATTATTTGTTAGCATTTATTATATCCCATGTGAATATATTCTTTAAGAAGAAATATTGGGAATTTTCTAATGAAGTTAGCAGAGTCTGGCTATCTTCTGGCATATCATATAAACTAACCTGTTTTTAAAAAATCTTTTCGTTTTTGTCAATAGCTAAAATTAAAGTATACACCTTGTCTATCACATTTTTAAAGGGATTTCATCTCCTCACCCCACTATGGGCCAGATTGTGAACATGATGGTATGAGACGGTGTTGAAGCCAACACTTTAGAGGAGACAGGGGAACAAGGTAAAACAAACTTGGATCCCCAAGTGACCTCCTGAATTGGAGCTACCTCCTTACTCTGGATCACATATGAGAAATAAGTAAACTCTGTTTTATCTAAAGCATGGTATTTTGGTGGCTCTTTATTATACCAGTTTAGCATATACCCTAATTATATTTAAATCCATCAAACTCAATGGATTATTATTTCCAAGTAAGCAATGGTGTGTGTGTGTGTGTGTGTGTGTGTGTGTGTGTGTGTGTTTGTGTGTGTATGTATCAGATTAGATGACCAAAAACTCAGCGAAACCCAATTTGTCCTTTTTTCTTTTGACATGGAGGGATCAACCTCCAGGGTAATGGCTGTCAGACTTTAGAATGCATAAGAATTTCCTGGGAAGTTTATTTAAAAAGATAATTTCTGATACTACTCCCAGAGATTCTCATCTACTCAGGCTGGAGTGTGGTCTAGGAGTCTACATTTTCAAACAAGCATTACAGATAACTATATACAAGTGGTCTGAGAAACTTTATGTATGGATTTGTCAACACCTTCCATAGAGAATTACATGTACTTTATGAAAAATATAGATATGTAACAGAACAACAAAGGATGTTTCTAATTTTTTAGCAGAAATATTTTGAATTTGAGTAATCAGTTTATAAGTAATGATTTTATAAAGTTACTTTTAAAAATCATCTTGAATTTAATTCAAAGATATGCACAAAGATATGCATTTAATTCTGAGATATGCACAAAACTTGAAATACTTAATCCTGTATGTTCTAAACATGATTGAAACATGTTAAAATTATAAATATATAATGAAAAATTGAATAATGGGAAGTGACAGAATCTGAAATTTATACCTAAAAGATACAAAACAAGAGCTAGAATTTTTGCTGCAATATTCAGTTCTGTATGTAGTAAATAAAGGTTCTAAATTTTAAGCAAATGTAAATTTGAGCATGGCATGACAAACTTAGTATTTGTTTCTTAGTATTTCCATAACTTTCTGAAGCAGCAAGAGGTATGAAAACAGATAAGAAAAAGGAAAGGAAATACTAACCTTAGCCTCCTGTCGCTTCAAATCCTCAAGTCTAAAAAAAAAAATTTTTTTTTAGGTTTTATTTATTTATCTAACAGAGAGAGAGGTCATAAGGAGGCAGAGAGGCAGGCAGAGAGAAAGAGAGAAGAGGAAGCATACTCCCTGCTGAGCAGAGAGCCCAATGCAGGGATTGATCCCAGGACCCTGAGACCATGACCTGAGCTGAAGGTGGAGGCTTAACCCACTAAGCCACCCAGGCTACCCTAAAAAAGATTTAAGAGAAAATTTTATGTGATAATGCTTTGGAGGGAAACAAAAGCCAACCTGGGGAAAATTTAAAAAAAAAAAAAAAAGCAAGCCCCCAAACTACACTTTTAAACTCTTTCCCTCATTTAAAAAAATTATGTATCTTCTATCTCTAATATGTATTTACTGTGAAGAAAAAAGGGTCTATTTTTCAGCTGAGAACCCATTCCACTTCCTCAGAATGCAAGGAAAACATAAAAAGAGGAAAATTATGAGCTAATGCAAATTTTTCTTCAAGGTAGCTGTGTTCACTTCCTGGTGGGAAGCAGGGGACACAGGGAGGCCTGTGCAGCAGTAGAGACAAGTGTTTCTCTTCCAGGCAAGTGGCTCTAAATGCTTCTCTCACGCAAAGGAGGAAACAAGTGGGACTTCACATCTATGCAACTTAAAAGGAAAGAGGTGAAACTTTCACACATTGATTTTTTTTTTTTTTGTGGGTTTTTTGAATGGTTAAGTAGTTTGCCTGCAATGGACTTTTAAAAATGCTCTCTTTGAGTGTTTTCATTCCAGTGGAAAGAATGAACTTTACACTCTGATGTTAATGTTATTAGTGAGTATAAATCTTTCTTTCCAAGAGACTCAAGAATTACTTTGTATAAACAGATTTCTAGAACCTGAAATCTTATTTGGTATAAATATAAATTTAAAAAGGAGCTACCAATCAACAGTATCAAATTTCTTTTTTTTTTTTTAAGATTTTATTTATTTATTTGACAGACAGATCACAAGTAGGCAGAGAGGCAGGCAGAGAGAGAGGAGGAAGCAGGCTCCCTGCTGAGCAGAGAGCCTGATGCGGGACTGGATCCCAGGACCCCGGGATCATGACCAGAGCCAAAGGCAGAGGCTTTAACCCACTGAGCCACCCAGGTGCCCCAACAGTATCCTGTTATATATGTGGACTTGGGTAAATTAGTATTATCTACTTTGCAATTATTATACTATTATCTACTTTGTAATTACCTACTTTGCAATCACAAAACAAAAATCGAAAGTCGAGTACTTATGCAAAGATAACTCTTGGTGTCATACTACTATGAGGACTAGTTGTGTAACATAATGTCAGTAATTCATTATGTGTCTGATGGAAGATTTTTAGGAAAAATAATTTTGAGAAAAGCAAGCCAGGTTTTGTTAGTGAATTTTTGTATCATTTTTGAATAAATGCTATTGATGTAATTTTTTACTTTAAAATTAAGTAGCATAAAACAAGTGAAGGGGTTTAAGAGGTACAAACTTTTAATTGTAAAATAAATAGTCATGGAGATAAAAAGTACAGCATTGGGTACAGCCAACTAAAAGTACAGCCAACTAAAAATAAAAAGAAATAAGTAGCACCCCCCCCCATTCAATGTTGCCACCACATTACTACTTTCTAGTTGTGAAATCTCATGACTTCATTATCATTAGAAAACTCTGGAAAGCTCTGATGGTATAATACCTTTGGCTTCCCACTGTAGTCCTCCTGTGGCAAGATGCTAACCTTTACATATATTTTGGTTTGTTACTTACCTTCCATCCCAAAACGCTTCTGAGCCACAATATTTCCTTCAATATTCTTTTTTGCTACGATGGTCAACATTTTACTGAGGAAAAATGACCTAAAAACCTAGATCATTGAATTTTGTGGGTGACATTTTGCTTACTGACTGACTAAGAGATTTTCACATCAACAATATTGACAATATTTTGGGTAATTCATTAGACCCATTCTCAGAAGAAAACAAGAAAAGAAATACAGTCCTTGAGACTATTTTTCACTCAACAAGTTCATATCTTAACATGTTAAACTGTTTCCCTTTGAGCAGAAGCAGAAGAGGGTAAGCATGGAGACTAATTTACTGTTTGACAGAATTTGTTATTCAAAACCAGGCTTCTGTGGCCAATTCTAAGTGGCCGAGGTTTGGGGTAACCCTTTTGTGGTTTTACAAGTGATTGTCCTTAAAATTTGAGTTTCTTAAGATGAATCCGCATATGCATCAGTGAAGACCACAGCTTAAGAGCAACCTTCCCACTCCCCTTTTTTTAAACCAATACATAAATGTGAGTTTAGCCACAAGAAATTGGCTGTACCCATAATGTCATGGTCCTCAGGACATCTGCCAACTATTTCAAAACATAGAGGGCATTGGCTGGTATCAGTGAGACCAATGGTATTTAACTTTGAACACTGATTTTGTAAGTACTTTTGTTTCTACTATACCTCATGGAATCTCATTCAAGTATGTTTTCCAGAAGTGTGGTTATTACCATACTGATCTCTGAAAAAAGACAGGCACTTTACTTTTTTAGAGGAGAAAATATTCTCATCATATTAAGTTAAGGTCAATTTATGAACCCCAAATACTTTCCATTTCAGCATAGATTTTTTTCTGTCTGTCCTGTGGACAGCTACCTTAAGATAGAAAAAGCATCTACAAAAACAAATATTTCATTTAAAAGGCCTGCATTTCCCTAGAGAAAGATAAATAAATTTTCTTTGTTTCATAAAAATTCAAAATTATGATCACAGTATATAACAAAGGAGACATTTATTTCCAAGGTCCAAAGTGTTTTCAGAAATTATCCCCAAATAGCTTACATGAAGGATTACAATACATAACTGGATTATCTTCTTTTCTTCCATAAATGAGTAGAGTAAGTTTTCTTATAAAAAAAATATGCCAAAGATTTTTTAAAACCAGATCTATTTATTATTTACCACTTAGAAAGATAATTATGTATAATTCCTTTCCTAAAGGGTTTAACAGCCCTTCTCAATCAACATAAAACTTAGAAATCAATAATAAATCTAACAAAGTCAATATCTATATTACATAATGGAACTTTTAATTTTGTTTCTTACATTCTTTTTGAAAAAAAGATATTTTGATCCATAAAATGTAAGACCTGTCAGGACTTCCAGAATTTTTATTCATGTTAGAATATTGTGTACAAAAGTCCTGAAGCCTGGGAAAATACTTGCATTTAAAGTTTTTAGATTGTAGCAACTTTTAAAAATCTAGCAACTCTTTCATGATGTTATTTTTTAAAGTTGAACAGAAGGTAAACCTCTGTTAGGGACTCTTATAATTACATTAAACAACTTTTAATTTAGTAAATTCTAATTAATTCTTCTGCTTACTAGTTTACCTTTTAGGTATACCACCCTATTATTCGATAGGTATGAATTCAGAATTGATCATTCCTGAAGTAATAATCAAGAAATAAAGCCTTTAGCTCCTTTAGAGAAATCCTTAGTAAAGGAACTATGAATCAGTGAGGGTTCCAGTTGGAAACAGAGGGCATACTCAAATATGCCCTTTGAGAAGGTTTTAATAAAGAGACATTAAAGATGTTTAGAGAAGACTTATGGAAATCACAAAGGAGAACACTATTATAACCCTGAAGCTTGAAGGGGCAAGATGAGGGAATGATTATCAGAAACCAAAAGGGGAGCAATGTATTAAGTAAGCCACCTTTAAAGGAGCTATGACCTTGGGTAGAGGACAAAAACAATCTGAGATAACCTCACAGGGAAGGAGTCAGGGAAGAAATATCCTAAATTTACTCTTCACCTTCTTTCTGATCCATTACCAGGGATCCCTTTGGGCTAAACTGCACTGTTTTCATGGTAGCCTGGCTGCTGATGGCTACAGAGCACTTGAAGTGTGGTTATAAGTGTAAAACATGCACTAAATTTTGAAACTTTAGTATTAAAAAGAATGTAAAATGTCACATTAATAATTTACATTAATTAAATATAGGAAGGGTAATATTTTAGACATATATTCAATGTATATATTATTAAATATTAACTTACATTATTAAATGTGTATTTCTTATATAACATAAATAATATGATTTTTAATACTAATTTCATCTGCTTTTAATTTTTAAAATGTACTACTAGTAAATATAAAATACTTAGACAATTATTAAAGTTAAAATATATTTATGTAGTATGATATCCTTTCATATCATATTATATCATATATCACATATATCATAGCATTTTTCTTGGAGAGCACTGGATAAACTCACCAGAAGTAAGAAGATATAGGAGTCCCTTGATAGAGTTAATTAGAGGCCAACTTCCTATAGCAGAATATAGGATGGAGAGGGATGGAAAATGTACTTGGAGAGGCCAACAAAAATATCTGACTTAGGCTGTTAATAGTGAAAATTATCATAAAAAGATTGCCTTAAGTAAGAGGATATATTTCTTGACAATTTCTATGGATGGCCTGTGGAATAATTTTTTAGCACATTTGTTTGGACATTCCACATCAATGAAGACTAACATTTTTTAAAAAAACAGCATTGGAAGTGAACCAAGTACACAGCTGACTTCTTTAGAATTTTAACTTTTATGCATTTTCCATTGTTGTTTAATCTTAAATATAAATCGAAATTCATATTATGGAAACATCTTAGTTCTTTAAGAGATAGCTACAGTGGGGCATCTGGGTGGGTGGGTGGGTTGGGGGTGGGACTCTTGATTTCAACTTAGGTCATGATCTCAGGGTCTTGAGACGAAGCCACACCTCAGGCTCTACCCTGCCCACGGAGCCTGCTTAGAATTCTCAGTCCCTCTGCCCCTCTGCTGCACATGTATTCTCTTGCTCTCTAGAAAAAATAGAAATAAAAATAAAAGAGTTAAAAGACAGGTACAGCAATCTTGACAAGTAGAAGACATAACAACAACAACAACAAAACCACAGCTTTTTAGGTTGGTGTTTGATAAAAACATTTGATAAAAATTTAATAAAATATTTGAAAAGTTTTTGATTAAAAAAGATTTGCTTGGGATGCCTGGGTGGCTCAGTTGGTTAAGCGGCTGCCTTCAGCTCAGGTTATGATCCCAGCGTCCTGGGATCGAGTCACACATTGGGCTCCTTGTTCAGCAGGGAGCCTGCTTCTCCCTCTGCCTCTGCCTGCCACTCTGTCTGCCTGTGCTCGCTCCTGCACTCTCCTTCTATCTGACAAATAAATAATAATAAATCTTTAAAAAAATTAAAAAATAAAAAAGATTTGCTAAAAAATCTTGTTCAAAAACCTTTGCTAAATTTTAGGCATTTATCTATTTGTTGAACAAATATTACGTTTGAGTACTTTTTACATTCACCCATTGAACTTACAGTCTAATATTAGAAGAAGGATATTTAGCAAGTAATCAAGCACATAAATAATATTAACTTTATAGTTTTATATATTGTGAAGGAAGAATAATAGGTTCATATATAAATAATGACTGGTGTGCTTTTTAGATTTTTTTAAAAATTAGAATGGCCGATGAGTTTTCTATTGCTGTGCAGCAAATTACCATAAACATAGCCATTTAAACATCAACTGTTAATTATCTTATGACTCTGCAGGTCGGAAATCTGGCACAGTGTGACTCCATTCTGCTCAGGGTCTCAGAAGGTTGAAATCAAGGTGTTGACTAGGATTTGTTCCCATCCAAAGGCTCTGTGGAAAAAGAGACAAACTCTGTGCTGTTATTAGCAGAATTCAGTTCTTTGCAGTTTTAAGACTCTGGTCCTTGCTTCCCTTGCAAGTCCTCAGCCGGGGCTAGGCTTGCCTTCCACTTTCTTTGACTTCCTCCATCTTCACGTCAGCATCAGCATGTGAAATCCTTCTCATGCTTTGAATCTCTGATTTCTGCTAACAGCCAGGGAAAATTATCTATTTTTAAAAGGCTCATGTGATTAGGTCAGGTCTATCCTGTTAATCTTCCCAATTTAAAGTCAACAGATTTGGGACCTTGATTTCATCCCCCAAATCCTCTCACAGCAGGAGCCAGATTCGTGTTTGAGTAACTGTGAGAAGGCATGCCTATACACCAGGGCCAGGACACTTGAGGGGCCATCTTAGAATTTTGCCAACCACACAGAAAGGAAAAATCCTCTCTGAGTTTTCATTTGAACTAAGACCAAAACAAAAGAAAACACAACACAACAACAACAACAACAACAACAACAACAAATAGACATAAGAACATCTGAGGGTCCGTTTCTGGGCTATCTACTCTGTTCCATTGGTCTACGTGTCTGTTTTTGTGCCAGTACCATGCTGTCTTGGTGATCACAGCTTTGTAGTAAAGCTTGAAATCAGGCAAAGTGATGCCCCTAGCATTCCTTGGTGATTCCAGGTCTTTTCTGGTTCCAGCACTTTGAAAAATGCCAATGGTGTTTTGATCAGGATGGCATTGGAAGTATGGATTGCTCTTGACAGCATAGACATTTTAACAATGTTTACTCTTCCAATCCAAGAGCATGGGATATTTTCCCATTTTTTTGGTGTCTTCTTCAATTTCTTTCAGGACTGTTCTGTAGTTCCTCAAGTATAGATCTTTTACTTCTCTATTTAGATTTATTCCAAAGTATCTTAGGTTTTTGGTGCTATTGCAAATGGAATCAATTCTCTAATTTCCCTTTCTACAGTTTCATTGTTAGTGTAAAAGAAATCAACTGATTTCTGTGCATTGATTTTGTATCCTGACACATTACTGAATTGTTGTACGAGTTCTAGGGATTTGGGGGCAGAGTCTTTTGGGTATTGTATGGTGACTAACATAACATAATAAATAAATAAACAAATATCTGAGGGATAGGAGAGGTGGACATTATGGCTAGACAGAATAGCAAGAGTCAAAATCCTGAGCCAAGGCAGAGATCTACAAATTCAAGGAGCAGAAAGAGGCCAGTAGGACAAGCCTGGTGTGAAGTATAAAGAGATGAGGTCAGAAAAGTAAACAGACTCAAGACCAAGGGAAGGGATTTAGAATTTATTCTAACTGCAATAAGAAGTTATTGAGGGTTTTAAGTGAGTTAGGGACATTTTCAAATGACTAAAGGAGATCTCTTCTTTCTGTAGTGACCTTACAAAAATGCATACTTGGAAAATTCTGGTATATGAATTCTTTCCTGGTGTCCCCAAACTTTTTCCTGGTGATCTACCATACAGAAGTCAGATTCTTGGGCTCTTTTTTATAATGAGTACAAGACATATATCTGAAATCTTTTTCATTGAATTTGTTTTTATAGTTTTGAGTGCTATGATACACTACTGTTATAGTTTTATAAAGTGTATAAAAATAAACAAATATTATAGAGAGAGCATTAAAATTAAAGTCTTGGGGCGCCTGGGTGGCTCAGTCATTGAGCGTCTGCCTTCGGCTCGGGTCATGATCCCAGCATCCTGGGATTGAGCCCCACATTGGGCTGCTTGCTTCTCTCTCTCTCTCTCACTCCCTCTGCTTATGTTCCCTCTCTCGCTGTGCCTCTCTCTCTGATGAATAAATAAATAAATAATTAAAAAAATAAAATTAAAGTCTTAAATTTCCTGATTATATAGTCTTTGATTGAAAATAAGAAGTTCTGTCCAGTTGGGGAGGGTATATGCTATGGTAGTGCTGTGAATTGTGTAAGACTGATGATTCACAGACCTGTACCCCTGAAGCAAATCATATATTATATATTAAAAAATTTTTTTAAAAATTAAAAAAGAAGTTCCATCCAGGGATCCTCGGGTGGCTTAGTCAATTAAGCATCTGCCTTCAGCTCAGGTCATGATCTCAGTGTCCTGGGATTGAACCCCCCATTGAGCTCCCTGCTTAGCAGGGAGCCTGTTTCTCCCTCTCCCTCTGCCAGCTTCTCTCTCTGCTTCTGCTCTCTTTATGTATTAAATAAATAAATAAAATCTTTTTAAAAATGTCAGTCTAATTAATACTGAAAAGACTGTTTTAAAAAAATCTTTTATACAAATTGGAGAAAATGAATGAGATTTTCTCTTGTATGAGAAATGAATATGCTGGGGCATCTGGGTGGCTCAGTGAGTTAAGCCTCTGCCTTCGGCTCAGGTCATGATCCCAGTGTCCTGGGATCGAGCCCCACATCAGGCTCTCTTTTCAGCAGGGAGCCTGCTTCCTCCTCTCTCTCTGCCTCCCTCTCTGCCTACTTGTGATCTGTCAAATAAATAAGTAAATAAATAAATCTTAAAAAAAAAAAAAGAAATGAATATGCTTTGTCCAGATTGTGAAATTCATTGATATGAGAGGCTACCTTATTTGACTTCTGCCACTTGGGTAATTTTCATGTTCCTTTCTGCACCCAATGTTTAGGATCACCTGCATACCCTACCAAAAGACCTGACATGATGTACATTTTAAATTGTCCATTCCTCAAAAAATTATAAAGGGAATACAATTTCAAAAACTCTGGAAGTCTCTGGATGCATACAGACCATCAAGTTCTAGAAGTAAATAATGGCTGTCTATATATATCTATTATGCTGATGCTGATTTTAAATATTTGAGTCCACCAAAGAAGTTTATATAGTAGACAACCTTCTTAGGGCACTTTTACTTTTTATACTTCTCAAAATTTCTACCTTCTTCCTATTTGTCTAGGCTCCACCTCTTGTTGCCTTTCCTCATATATCTTCTTGACCCATCTTCTGCTTCCCTTGCTGTCACACAGTCTTAATCACCATATTATGCCTTTATATAATCTTTCAAGTGAACTGACCTATCTGGAAAAATCTCATCTATAAGTCTATTATTAAGCCAAAGGTCTGCTCTGGACAAAAATAGGAAAAATTATCCTTCATGTGTCTTTAATCTTTCTTTTAAGTCTTCCTTGACTTTTTTTTTAGCACCTCTGCTCTATCAAGTATCCATAGATCTCAGGACTTCTCTTCCAATGTTAAACCCCTACAGCTAGATTAGATTGGAAACCTCTCATGTGTATTAAAGTTAAAGCAATTGATGAGTAGTTTTATGTGTGCAGGGAGTGTCTACATTTTAATATGGAGTAACTGGTTAATTCAAAGATCTGAGGATTTAATCTTGAACTGTTCAGAACAATCAGGTTAGGTGCCAACCATGGTCAGTGTTCCTATGAACTGCCCTGCTCAGGAAAGCAGCACCAGGCTCTTTATGCATTCTTTGTGCAGAGTCAGACACTAATATGACCAAAGTGGGTACCTGGCCAACTAAGGCCCACCCATAAAAATGCCAATAACCTATAAGACTGATTGGTACAAATGTTTCTGCCCCAAACCCAAACCAATTAACCTATTTCCTTCCAAAGTTTTGTCTGTAGATTTGTGGGAAAATTTCCCAGTAAGAGTACAAGAGCAGAATGAGCCGGCCAGTTAGGAAAAACAAAGATGCCATAGGAGAAAGACCATAAAGTATAGAGAAAATAATAGAATCCCCTTTAAATGTATGGAAATTCTCTTACTAAGTTCATAGAACAATAAAATTATAAATGTGAAAAAAAATGTAAAAGAGGTCTTTATGGAAGATTTCTTTAAAAATTTGTGAAATGCCCACTATTTACACTGACATGGGTGGAACTAGAGGGGATTATGCTAAGTGAATAAGTCAGGCAGAGAAAGACAATTATCATATGGCTTCACTCATATGAGGAACATAAGGAATAGCATAGAGGACCATAGGGGAAGGGAGAGAAAACTAAAGAGGGAGAAAGCAGAGAGGGACACTAACTATGAGAGACTATGGACTCCAGGGAACAATCTGAGGATTTCAGAGGGGGGGTTGCAGGGATGGGGTAGCTGGGTGATGGGTATTAAGGAGGGCACATGTGGTGAGCACGGGTGTTATATGCAACTAATAATCATTGAACGCTACATCAAAAACTAATGATGTGACTGGGAGTCAAGATGGCAGAGAAGTAGCAGGCTGAGATGACATCAGACAGCAGGAGATTAGCTAGATATCCTATCAAACCATTCCGAACACCTACGAATCCAACAGGAGATCGAAGAGAAGAAGAACAACAATTCTAGAAACAGAAAATCAACCGCTTTCTAAAACGTAGGACCAGCGGAGAAGTGAATCCAATGCTACGGGAAGATAGACCCTGGGGGAAGGGGCCGGCTCCCGGCAAGTGGTAGAACAACGGAGCACAAAATCAGGACTTTTAAAAGTCTGCTCCATGGAGGGACATTGCTCCAGAGGCTAAACTGGGGTGAAGACCTCACGGGGACAGTGTAGACTCAGGTCCCGCAGGGTCACAGAAGGATCGAAGGTGTCTGAGTGTCGCAGAGCTCACAGGTATTAGAGTGGGGAAGCCGGCTGCAGAGACAGAGCCGAGGAGTGAGCTCTCAACTCAGGGTTTCCTAGAGCCGTGGTCTGTGACACGGGCCGGTGCTCTGTGCAAGGGGTCCCCACAAGATCTGGGGAGACTCCGACCAGGGAGAGCTCAGGGATCTACGGGGTTCGGAGACTCCAGGTGGGACTCTGCCAGAGACAGAGACACTTGGTCACAGGCTGGGTGACCTCGGAGCACGCTAGAAGCCAGGGAGATGGGACTGATTACGCACGATTTTCTCCAAGCACAGCTGGAGGCTGGGGAGACGGGAGTGATTAAGCGCTTTTCTCTGAAGGCGCACTGAAGACTGGGGCCCCTAGCTCTCAGCTCCTCCAACCAGAGATTGGGAGGCCGCCATTTTCATTCCCATCCTCCAGAACTCTACGGAATGCATTTAGGGAACAAAAGCTCCTGAAAGTGAACCTGAGAGGATTACTTAGCCTGGCCCCTGGTAAGGGCAGCGCAATTCTGCCTGGTGTCAGAGACACTTGAAAATCACTACAACAGGCCCCTCCCCCAGAAGATCAACAAGAAATCCAGCCAAGACCAAGTTCACTTAACAAGGAGAACAGCAGATTCTTATCTGGACAAAATGACAAGGCGGAAAAACTCACCACAAAAAAAAAGAACAGGAGGCAGGAACGAAGGCTAGGGACCTACTCAATACAGACATTGGTAATATGTCAGATCTGGAATTCAGGACGACGATTGTCAAGGTTCTAGCCAGGCTCGAAAAAGGCATGGAAGATATTAGAGAAACCCTGTCAGGAGAAATAAAAGCCCTTTCTGGAGAAATAAAAGAACTAAAATCTGACCAAGTTGAAATCAAAAAAGCTATTAATGACGTGCACTAAAAAATGGAGGCTCTTACTGCTAGGATAAATGAGGCAGAAGAAAGAATTAGTGATATAGAAGACCAAATGACAGAGAATAAAGAAGCTGAGCAAAAGAGAGACAAACAACTACTGGACCACGAGGGGAGAATTCGAGAGATAAGTGATACCATAAGACGAAACAACATTAGAATAATTGGGATTCCAGAAGAAGAAGAAAGAGAGAGAGGAGCAGAAGGTATATTGGAGAGAATTATTGTAGAGAATTTCCCTAATATAGCAAGGGGAACAAGCATCAAAATCCAGGAGGTGCAGAGAACACCCCTCAAAATCAATAGGAATCGGTCCACACCCCGCCATCTAATAGTAAAATTTACAGGTCTTAACAACAAAGAGAAAATCCTGAAAGCAGCACGGGACAAGAAGTCTGTAACATACAATGGTAAAAATGTTAGATTGGCAGCAGACTTATCCACAGAGACCTGGCAGGCCAGAAAGAACTGGCATGATATATTCAGAGCACTAAACGAGAAAAACATGCAGCCAAGAATACTTTATCCAGCTAGGTTATCATTGAAAATAGAAGGAGAGATAAAAAGCTTCCAGGACAAACAAAAACTGAAAGAGTTTGTAAACACCAAACCAGCTCTACAGGAAATATTGAAAGGGGTCCTCTAAGCAAAGAGAGACCCTAAAAGTATTATCAGAAAGGAACAGAGACAATATAAATGTAACAATCCCCTTACAGGCAATACAATGGCACTAAATTCATATCTCTCAATAGTTACCCTGAACGTAAATGGGCTAAACACCCCAATCAAAAGACACAGGGTTTCAGAGTGGATAAAAAAACAAAACCCATCAATATGCTGCCTACAAGAAACTCATTTTAGATCTGAAGACACTTCCAGATTCAAAGTGAGGGGGTGGAAAACAATTTACCATGCTAATGGACATCGGAAGAAAGCTGGGGTGGCAATCCTTATATCAGATCAATTAGATTTTAAGCCAAAGACTATAATAAGAGATGAGGAAGGACACTATATCCTACTCAAAGGGTCTGTCCAACAAGAAGATCTAACAATTTTAAATATCTATGCCCCTAACATGGGAGCAGCCAACTATATAAACCAATCAATAATAAAATCAAAGAAACACATTGACAAGAATACAATAATAGTTGGAGACTTTAACACACCCCTCACTGAAATGGACAGATCATCCAAGCAAAAGATCAACGAGGAAATAAAGGTCTTCACTGACACACTGGACCAGATGGACATCACAGATATATTCAGAACATTCCATCCCAAAGCAACAGAATACACATTCTTCTCTAGTGCCCATGGAACATTCTCCAGAATAGATCACATCCTATGTCATAAATCAGGTCTCAACCGGTATCAAAAGATTGGGATCATTCCCTGCATATTTTCAGACCACAATGCCCTGAAGCTAGAACTCAATCAGAAGAGGAAATTTGGAAAGAGCCCAAATACATGGAGACTCAACAGCATCCTTCTAAAGAATGAATGGGTCAACCAGGAAATTAAAGAAGAATTGAAAAAAAACCGTGGAAACAAATGATAATGAAAATACAACGGTCCTGTGGGACACAGCAAAGGCAGTCCTGAGAGGAAAATATATAGCAATACAAGCCTATCTCAAGAGACAAGAAAGGTCTCAAAAACACAACCTAACCCTACACCTAAAGGAGCTCGAGAAAGAACAACAAAGAAAGCCTAAACCCAGCAGGAGAAGAGAAATCATAAAGATCAAAGCAGAAATCAATGAAATAGAAACCAAAAAAACAATAGAACAAATCAATGAAATAGGAGCTGGTTCTTTGAAAGAATTAATAAGATTGATAAACCCCTGGCCACACTTATCCAAAAGAAAAGAGAAAGGACCCAAATAAATAAAATCATGAATGAAAGAGGAGAGATCACAACCAACACCAAGTAATACAAACAATCATAAGAACATATTATGAGCAACTCTATGCCAACAAATTTGACAATCTGGAAGAAATGGATGCTCTCCTAGAGACATATAAACTGCCAAAACTGAATCAGGAAGAAATAGAAAACCTGAATAGGCCCATAACAAGTAAGGTGATTGAAACAGTCATCCAAAATCTCCAAACAAACAAAAGCCCAGGGC